>JARQOC010000010.1:13771362-13842244 GCA_033576535.1 Allobates femoralis
GAAGACAACATGGTGGATGATCTAGTAACTGACCCAACCTGGCAGGAGCGAGGACAGCAGTGCACAGGGGAAGGGAGGCGTAGCATCACAACAGGCACAAGGAAGCAGTGTGGTGGCCACAGACAGAAGGCAGATAACCGTTCTGCATAACATCAACACAATGGAAGCAGTCAGTGCAAGTCTTAAGGTATCTTCACACCCAGCAATTTTGCTAGGCAATTTCACTGGCAATTTGCTGGTTGCAGTGAAATCATGGACACATTTTTACATTTGTACACGGCAACAAAATAGATGAATTATTACTGATAAGCACACCCACCTGTCAACTGAAAATGTTGAAATGCTGACTCTAAACAAAATGAATAAGGGCTGGACAGGGCCAGACTTTTCAACACCACCAAAGGATAGCAGCGTAATATAAACTCAAAGCCAGTGTCTTTTTTGGGGAGTTATATTCCCATGCTCCTTTTCACCCCCACATGTGGCTATATGCTTCCTGATTTTGGCTATCTGCTCTAGTCCTCCTCCTTCTCCTCATCCTCCACCACCATATCACCAGGGTGTCCATGGTCCATTATGCAACACCCACATAATATTTTCAAATGTGTTTATGATGCCCGTAACCCAAAAAAAACTAAACAGTATATTCATGTATACCCCCCGGGGTACATGTTTCAGTCCATATTTAATGCCTGGGCATTACAAGTATAGGAGACCCACTCTTTTGTAATGGGAATGTTGTTTTTATGAGGCCCTCCACCATGTCTCTTAAAAGGGGCATTGGAGTGCATCCCAATCTTTGGCAGCCTGAATAGGGCAACACTATGGAAGACCCACTTCCTAATAATGGGAATATTATTTAATGAGGCCCTCCTCCACGTTTATTCAAAAGGGCATCAGAGTGCCTCCCAAATTTTGGCATCCCTGCATAGGGAAACACTATGGGAGACCCACTTCTTATTAATGGGAACATACAATATTTAATGAGGCCCTCCTCCACGTGTCTTAAAAGGGACATAGGAGTGCCTCCCAATTTTTTTTTTTAAATCTTTAATGTAATAATAATAAAAAAAATACACCAACACTGTCTCACAACTGGGTATGAGACCTTAACATTTTCCCCAGGAAAATCCATTTTTGGACGTTTTATTGTGAGTCTGTAAAAGTGGCGTAATACTCAGACAACATTGTTCAGAGCAGTGACCTGGGAGTCAGAAATGATTAAACAGGTCTTCCCCATGCAGATCCCATGTCGTTTGAGCATTGTTCTTATACATTTGTTACTTTATTAGGGTTTATGCAGGCTGCCGGGGGTGCCGCCAGAAAAACGTTGGGGTTTCCCATAAGTCAACATTGGGCTCGGTGCTCACGTCGAGAACCCGAGCATCTCAATATGCTTGACCCGAGCATCGAGCACCCGAGCATTTCACTGCTCGCTCATCACTAGTCAACACGTTTCAGGCCTCCCTGAAATGCCCTGAAACATGGCAATATGACATTGATTTGTCCTGAGGAAGTGCCCTGGGAGCCCTGAAACTCATTGACTGATTAATATTATATTCACCCTTTGATGTCTTGTGGAATATGGGAGCACGGTTTTTGACCCTTTATCCTTGCTACTCTACATGCACCACGCTGGGGACTGCAGAGCCGTGACATACTTTTATAGTGGTTGTGACTCTCACAACCACACAAGGTGAAGCCTCTGATACCTATTTAGGTCATATTTTATCTCTCAGACCCTTCATCCTCCCTACTTTAATTTTCATGAAAAACCTTTGGCTTTTCATTGGCTGTAAGCCGAAATCATCAACATTTACAGAAGTGAACACTTGAAATAGATCACTTTGTTTATAATGACTGTATAATATATGCATTTCACTTTATGTATTGCATTGCTGAAATAAATTACCTTTTTGATGATATTCTAACTCATTGAGACGCACCTGTAGCACGGTGGCTCAAGTGGTTAGCACTGTAGCCTTTGCAGCACTGGGGTCTTGAAGTCCTTGGTTCAATTCCCACCAAGGACACTAAGGACAACATCTGCAAGGAGTTTGTATGTTCTCCCTGTGTTTGTGTGGGTTTCCTCCGGGCACTCTGATTTCCTCCCATATTGTAAAGACATACTGATAGGATGTTTAGATTGTGAGCTCCAAGAGAGACAGCATTACTCATGTATGTAAAGTGCTATGGAATTAATAGTGCTATATAAATGAATAAATTATTATTATATGTCCAAAATCATAACAGTTCACGTCATTTTTTCTCTTTGCTCTTCTTAAATCTTTCACCGCGCATCGCTCGTTGTAAGAACCCGTTAGCTTGCATTGCACATCTTGGTGCTGCATAAATCATTTTTTTTCTCTGCTAATTATAGGTAATGACTACAGAAAAAATGGTCCTCAGTCAGGCATTACAGACATTGATTCATAATAAACACCTCCTGAGGTCATTTGTTATCTCATGGTTACTTAGCTGCGTATTGCACATCTGCAGTGCAAGGAAGAAAGGGAAAAAAGCCTCTCCAATTCCAGACCAACTAAGTGGTGCACGAAGGAGCTGATGTTTGTCTTAATTATATGTTGGATATGGTTATACACACAAAATCAGCGGCATTCTGCACTAATCCAGTTCATATTAGATGTATTTCCAGCAAAGCCAGAAAACAGATTTAGATGGCGTGAGTAATGTTAGCAGCAGAATGTTCTTGTCGTAAATATAGCAAATAGAATGACTCGGCTTATATCAGAATTCTTTTGCATAGATGACAATGTGGTTCGTTGATATGTTCTGTTTATTGGAATGGATGTTTATTTTAAATTAAAGAAGAACTCCAAGAAAGGAAAGGAAAAGTATATTCCATATTCTGTTAGCAATAAGTATGTAATATAATGTGCATGTGCTCAAATACTTATCTTCTGTTGGAATATGTTAAATGTAGCAACTCCAGTCCTGTATGTGTAAGTGTTGTATTGCTAGGTTTGTGCATTGTCAGTAAAGTTAGTTTTAAAAAAAAAGGAGAATACTCCCAGAGGCTCAAACACAGGAAATACCATGGGACTGTAACCAGTTTCCTGTGTCTGTGCATGTGAAGAGAAGCAGCTTGCTGATGCTGCAAAGGGACATTTAGGATGTATATTGCTATTTCCACAAAGTCCTTCATATCTGTACCTGTTTGCTGCTAATTAAAGGTAAGTTCTGTTGTCAACACGCTTTCTTATTATTGGCTACATTGTAATTTTTACATTGATTCTCTGCTTATTGTATTGTATTTAATTACTGTACTGTATTTTTTACATTGTTTCTCTGCTTTAATTATTGTACTTTTTACATTGATTCTCTGCTTATTGTATTTAATTACTGTACTGTATTTTTTACATTGTTTCTCTGCTTTAATTATTGTACTTTTTACATTGATTCTCTGCTTAGTGTATTGTATTTAATTACTGTACTGTATTTTTTACATTGTTTCTCTGCTTTAATTATTGTACTTTTTACATTGATTCTCTGCTTAGTGTATTGTATTTAATTACTGTACTGTTTTTTTTCACATTGTTTCTCTGCTTTAATTATTGTACTTTTTACATTGATTTTTTGCTTATTGTATTTAATTACTGTACTGTATTTTTGACATTGTTTCTCTGCTTTAATTATTGTACTTTTTACATTGATTCTCTGCTTATTATATTGTATTTAATTACTGTACTGTATTTTTTACATTGCTTCTCTGCTTTAATTATTGTACTTTTTACATTGATTCTCTGCTTAGTGTATTGTATAATTACTGTACTGTATTTTTTACATTGTTTCTCTGCTTTAATTATTGTACTTTTTACATTGAGTCTCTGCTTATTGTATTGTATTTAATTACTGTACTGTATTTTTTACATTGTTTCTCTGCTTAAATTATTGTACTTTTTACATTGATTCTCTGCTTAGTGTATTGAATTTTTAATAAAGGATAAATGACTACATGCCATGTCAATATTTTCTAATTGATTATAAGCTGTGAGCAGGAACCTCACTCCTTTTTGTATCTGTTAAATTATGTAACTCTGAATTGTCTTTACTGTCCGGACATGTCCCCTCTGAATAGTGAAGAGTTGGGGAAAATGTTGGCTCTATAAAAATAAAAAACATATTATTATATAAAAAATATTACTATATAAATATAATAGTTATACAAAATAGCCATGATTTAACCCCTTAATGACCCAGCCTATTTAGACCTTACTGACCTTGCCATTTTTTGCTATTCTGACCAGTGTCCCTTTATGAGTGTATAACTCCAGAACGCTTCAATGTTCTAGCGATTCTGAGATTTTTTTTTGTGACATATTGGGCTTCATGTTAGTATTAAATTTAGGTTAATAATTTTTGCATTTATTTGTGAAAAAAATAGGAAATTTGTCGAAAATTTGGAAAATTTCGCAATTTTCAAATTTTGAATTTTATTCTGTTAAACCAGAGAGTTATGTGATACAAAATAGTTAATAAATAACATTTTCCACATGTCTACTTTACATCTGCACAATTTTGAAAAAAAAATTGTTAGAAAGTTATAAGGGTTCAAAGTTCAGCAGCTATTTCTCATTGTTCAAGCAAAATTTACAAAATCATTTTTTTGTGACCACATCACATGTGAAGTTCCTTTGTGGGGCGTACATGACAGAAAACACCCAAAAGTGACACCATTCCAAAAACTGCTCCCCTCGAGCTACTCAAAACTACATTGGCATTTTAATTTTTCCAACAAAAATGTTCTTTTAGCCTCAATTCTTTCATTTTCACATGGGAACAGGATACAATGGATCCTAAAGTTTGTTGGGCAATTTCTCCTGAGTACACCGATACCTCATATGTGGTCATAAACCACTGTGGCCTGGAAGGGAAGGGGCATCATTTGACTTTTTGAATGGAAAATTAGCTCCAATTGTTAGTGGACAACATGCGGCCCCCATCATCCCCACATGCAGTCCATATCATCCAGCCCCATCACACACTCACTCACATAAACACTCACACACACTCACTCACACACACACTCACATGCACTCACTCACACACATACTCACATACACACACTCACATACACACTCACATACACACACACTCACTCACATGCACACTCACATGCAACACACACACATACACACCCACACACACTCGCACACACTCACATACACACACACATATGCAAACACATACACACACTTATACACTCACATAAACATACTCACATACACACACACTCTCATACACAGACACTCACACACACTCCCTCACACTCACGTATGCACTCACTCACATGCATACTCCACACACACGCTCACATACACACACTCACTCACATTCACACTCAACCACACTCACATACACACTCACTCACACTCATATACACACTCACTCACATACACACACTCACATACACCCTCAGTCACATACACACACACTTAGTCACATACACACACACTCACATACACACTCACATACAACACACACTCACTCACGTACACTCACACACACTCACATACACACTCACACACATGCAAAGACACACACACATTCACATACACACACTCACTCACATATACACTCACTCACACTCATATACACACTCACACACATGCAAACACACACACTCACATACACACACATAAATACACACACTCTCACATACACACTCATGCTCACTCACATACACACTCACTCACATACACACTCACATGCACACACACTCACATGCACACTCACATGCACTCCCTCACATGCACACTTACTCACATATACACTCACACACTCACATCCACACACAAACTCACTCACATACACACACTCATACACACAAACATAATCACATACACTTCCTGCGCTCTCCCCATACCTTACGATGCCGACGCCGACTCCTGCAGCCCCCTGGTGCTATCCAATCACCTCCTCTCCCCCGCTGCACAAGCGGCAGGCATGGGGGACAGGGGATGTTCAGATGGCACCAGGGAGCTGCAGAAACCGACAGCAAGGTACAGCAAAAGTGCAGGGAGTGACCGGAGATTTGGAGGGCATTTATTCCGGCGCTGTACTGAGGTGTCTAAGCCTCAGTACATGCACAACAAGCAGTGGCCAATCTGATTGGCCACTGCTTGGCAAAAATGAACTGAGGCTTACAAACCTCAGTACGGCGCCAGCATAAAAGTCTGCAATCGCTCCCCCATACCCTGCGATTCCGCACCACAGAACTTCTGCAGCATCCCCTGCCATCAATTCATCCCCTATCCCCCATGCCTGCCGCCTGTGCAGCGGGGTACAGGGGGTGATCAGATGGCACCAGGGGGCTGCAGGAGCCAGCGGCGCAGGATCACACAGTGCGGGGAGCAATCCCAGCGGGTGGGGGCTGCACCGACGGGTGGCTGCATCGGGTGGGCGGCAGCACCCTGGGTACCTCCCTCTTCAGCCTTCTGTCCACAGATGGGATGAGGCTGAGAAGGGAGGGCTCCGAACGCCACACATTACACCGCTCCTCCACATCTGATTGGAGGGATAGCTCCAATCAGATCTGGGGGGCTGACTCAGTGGTCACCCTGCTCCAGCCAATGGCAGGAGATACTGCAGCCCCAGACATGGTGGGAATGTAATATTTCACCAAGTTTCATTGGTGAAATATTACAACCAAAAGCACAAAAAAGCAACAAATTAGCAAATACCTTAAAAATGAAAAAAGTAAAAATGCTATAGTGCAAACAACATAATCAGGGTACTTAGTGACATAGATACGATCATATAAATGCCTAAGCCCACCTCTGAGCTGGACATGATATAATGTGTGGTGTCTCATAGCATGGTGTGCTCTGTTGGGGCCCGATTCCTGCTTCATTCTGCCCTTCTCATTCCATGTCGAGGACAGGTGACAAGGTATTAGTACCATTGTAAGCTGAGACAGTCCCGATGGGGTCACAGTGTCATGGTGGGACAGCTTATGCTTTTATATGATCACATCTAAGTCACTAAGTGCCCTGATTATGTTCTTTGCACTATTGCATTTTAACTTTTTTCATTTTTAGGGTATTTGCTCATTTGTTGCTTTTTTTGAGTTTTCATTATGAGGCCAGTGTGAACTCACGCCTCTGCACAGTATCACTTTAGTTCCAGCCCTGGTTTTATTTAGAAATATTACAATCGCAGTAGTTGTCAGTTTCACTTTCAACTGCCAATCATGGCGACTGTAGCCATGGAGGGGGGGGGGGGGGCAAAGCCACCCCCCTTGGGGTAAACTACAGGTGCCCTCATACCTGCAGGTCAGGAAGCATTTCACTGATCACGGCCTCCCGCCATGACGTTGCACAACGTCATGGATTTCGGTGCCTTCCCGACCTATGATGTTTGTGTAACGTCATGGGTCGGGAAAGGTGTTAAATAGCAGCAGCTGATGAAAAAAACTCAGCTATGTTGTGTACTTGGGGTTATCTGTATTACCCCAGATTTGGGAACTACATTAGTTCCTTTACACCCGGGCAATTTTCCATTTTTCGGTTTTCATTCTTTCCCTCCCCTTCTTCTCAGAGCCATAACTTTGTTATTTTTCCGTCAATATAGACATATGAGCGCTTGTTTTTTGTGAGACGAGTTGTACTTTCATAATCATTCATTTATTTTACCATTCTGTGTACAGGAAAATGGTAAAGTCCAAATGCTGTGAATTGCAAAAAAGGGCAATTACGTGTTTGTTTTTTTGAGTTTTTTTAGTCACCTTGCTCACAATATGGTAAAACCGATGTGTCGGTATGATGCCTCAGGTCAGTAGTAGTTCATAGATACCAAACGTATATTTTTAGTGTTATTTAAGTGGTGAAAAAAATTCAGTAGTTAAAAAAAAAAAAGAATTGCACTTCCGTGACCCGTAACGTTCTTATTTTTTGAGATCCGGGGCTGTGTGAAGGCTTATTTTTGTGTCTTGAGCTGATGTTTATAATGATACCATTTTTGGGTACATGCGCTGTTTTGATCACCTGTTTATTGCAATGTTGCGGCAACCAAAAAAACTTACTTTTGGCATTAGGACTTTTTTTCCATTACACAATTTACAGGTCTGATTGATTGATTTTATATTTTGATAGATTGTGCATTTCTGCCTCACCACTCTAATATGCTCTAATGGGCGTCATTATACAATGCAGAGCTCGGGCACGATTTCAATATCGCGCCCACAACGTCACCGCTGCGACGCGGTCGCACACAGGCAGACTTCAGCATGCAATCTGCGCATAATACCCCTGAGGAAGGTGCCATGTGGGGCGCCGAAACGCGTTGGAGGAAGGAGAATAAAAGAATGGAAATCTGTTTTATGGAACTCTGACTCATTTGTGAGTTTTTTCTTGAGCTTGGAGCAGCGTGGACCGTGACACACCTTCATTCCCATCATCATTCTTGATATCACCACTGGTTAGTGGTTGGTGGAGGTCCTGCAGCAGCTTGGAGTATTATACGCCTTCAAACCAGTTCTGGGGATCACAACTGTATCAGGTGAGTGGATCCACAGCACCACCTTGACATCCTGTAGTGTCACTAATGATAGGGCACTATTGCGCCTCTTGTCCCCCACCCTTTTATATTTTTACACCATCATAATAGGTGACTTCAACATCCCCATTGACACGCACCAGTCAACAGCCTCCAAACTCCTGTCACTTACCTCATTCTTTGACCTCTCTCAATGGTCCTCCACAGCCACCCACACAGTGAAACACACACTAGACCTCATCTTCACTTGCCTCTGCTCCCTAACTAAACCCACAACCTCCCCTCTCCCCCTCTCTGACCACAATCTACTTATTTTCTTATCCTTGTCCTCCTCACCTGCCACCCATGTCCACCAACTCGCACACCCTTGCAGAAACCTCACACATCTTGACGCTCACACAATCTCCAATGCCGTTTCACCGCTATCATGCATGTCCTCACTCCACGACACAGATAATGCCACAGCTTTCTACAACTCTACACTCACATCAGCTATTGATGCAGTTGCCCCTCTCATTCATGGCAGAACACGACGAACCAACAGACAACCCTGGCACACAGACTCCACTAAAAATCTGGGGTGAGCGTCTAGGGTTGCAGAGCGGCTAGAAGACGTGCGCTAAAGCATGACGATATTCTTGCTATTTTCCATTCTATACCGGAGGATGAATCGGAATGCAAATCTGAGGAAAATCAATTTGATGCTGACACTGACGAAGACTTCAATCATCAAAACGTTTCTAGTGAATCTGAAGATTCAATAGGAACAAATCCGGAAGGTAAGTACTTATGTATATTTATTTGTTCTTCCATACACTGAGTCACAAAACAAAAATACAAAATATTCAACAACTTTTTTCCAGATGTTGCAAGCTCATCAACTGGGGATCACGCTCGTGCAGCCTTGTTGCCTCGCGACCATCCTCCAGGTCGTGGACAGAAACAATCTGCAAAACATCTAAAAAATGCATCCTCAACAGATAACGACGGCGGCAAGCAAAGGTGATTCAGCAACCAACACCACAGAAGACAATGATGAATCTCCAGGAATACTTGTTTCAGCCAATGGAATTCGATGAAAGCCTCTCAAGATTGGAGAACACTTACCTGGTAGGCGTGCAAACCAAAACATACTTCGAGAAGCGCCTGGCCCTACAGGATGCACGGGAAGGAATGTAATTAGAGATAGTCCTTTGAGTGCATGGCGATTATTTTTCGATTCGTTCATCTTGACTCACATAAAGAGCTGTACAATTGCAGAAGCACGCAGGAACAATAATGAAGATTTTACTTTTTCCAATAAGGAGCTAGAGGCATTTATTGCCATGTCGCAGAATATCAGGCACGAGTCATCACCCTATTGCTAGTATTTGGTCAAATTACTGGGGAATACCATTTTGTAAAACGAAAATGCTAGCAGTGTTTTTGGGTGTTTTCTTCAATTGCTACATGTTTTTGCATAGTGGGATAAATCCTACCTATATGTGATAGTGGTCCCCCCAGACCCTAACTTTGAAGATGGGTGTAGTAAAAAAATGCATGCTTTTTTTAACATGGGGCCCTATGGGAAACTCACTCGTTAAAGCATGGTACACATAGGTACCAATGCGTTAATGCATGCATTAACGCATATGCATTTTTAAGAAAAAATGACTAAGTCCAAAAAACGTCCAGGGACACAGGAGGCACAAGATGCAGCCTAGAAAAAACAGATTTGGCATGGAAAACACTTCCAAAAACGGATTGGCATGTGTGACCCTATCCTTACTTGGGGGGAATTAAGTACTGCAGATAGCGGGTACACAGCTTTAAGAATGCTTCCTTCATTATACAAAGCATCTCCACATACAGTCTCTCAACTTCTTTAGGTTTACTTGTTTCTGCCTCAACTAGTCACACTTCCTTTACCACACTCCATCACAATGCTACAATACTCCAGTCTAGTTACTGAATGTCCTATCCTTATCTTTAAACCTCTTAAAGGAACTAGTTTATCCAATATGACCGGTACTCAACTTCTCTACTTCTAACACTTTAGATATTCCACCCTGGACATTTTCTTTGTCTTATATTCTCTATTCTGTCCTTGTCTGATACCTCTCTGAGTGATAAACTCAGGGCCATACTGCTAGTCATACAGTCCCAGTATTCACCTTCGGTTGATTTACTTTGTTCTTCAGTAAATTCTCTCTTTCTCCCTCTTCATGATCTCACTATCTTCTGTCTCAGTCAAGTGGCTCTACTCACTGGTCAGACTTTAGGTCTGTGTCTATCACATGGTGAGCCCTATCTAACCTCCTAAAACCTCATCTGTCTCTTAACAATGGACCCTCCCACTTTGGGCTAGCCCCAATATTAAACCTAACTCTTCCCACTATCAGGCAAAATTCAATCTATCACTTATGCATGTCACAATATACATTACAAATTGTAACAGAGTCTTCAAGGGAGAATGTGGGCAGTCTATCCATCTCCTACGTGTGATAGAATGCTTGACTGAGAGATGCATTGTGCCAGTAAAATGTTATATACTGTTTGCTAATCCTTCTGCTACGGAGACTGTGGGAGAGAAGAGAGCAGATGAATGTGCACAGTATTGAGGTTAGAAAAGCCTGGGACATTGATCAAACTCCTGCGCTAATTCATTAGAAGCCAGGAGAGTTCTTGTGGGTGCACGGGGAATAAGTGCTCCTAAGTGTGTGTGAGCACATAATAGCAGGTGATACTATCCACTTCTGGAAC
The DNA here is from genome assembly GCA_033576535.1 of Allobates femoralis. Classification (NCBI taxonomy): domain Eukaryota; kingdom Metazoa; phylum Chordata; class Amphibia; order Anura; family Aromobatidae; genus Allobates; species Allobates femoralis. The sequence goes on from JARQOC010000010.1 coordinate 13,782,622, forward strand.
TGACCTAAGAAAAAACTAACAATTACATATGATGGATGCAGAGTGATAAAGCAGCTGGAATACTGCACCCTACAGGTAATATTATGGTCCAAACACTGTTATTACTCATGCACATGGACATGTTGACTTGCTCTAAAAACGTATAGGGAATGATAGGCACGCTTCATTTTACTTACAACGCAGTTGGGATCCTTAAAAATGTGTTGCTCCTATCTCTGTCTATACATAAACTGCAAATCCCATGCAACAGTCCCTCATTGACAGAATAGAACTGCATACATACAATGTATATACTAAAAATTAATCATTTCTGTAATAGTTTTAAGAATGAAAGTGACCATTATGGCTAAAAAAAAAGTCTTTCTACTACAAAGTCATCTTTAGTTGTAAAAATCTGTACTTTCCCCTCTAAATCCGGCTAATAAGATCCGCTAAGACTTGTGTATTGTATCTTATATTGACTACTAAATATATATGAAATCCATTTTTGCCAACTTAATTAATCATTCGCGCGGTAGAGCTCTGATATATTCAGAGTTAAATTATGACAGAATTCGCCCATCCTGAAGTAAGTGGGGAAGTGTCAATGGCCCTCCGAGCCTTGACAGTTCAAGCTGTGCTACTTTAATAAGGTTCTGATAGAAATGGTGTGAAAATGAAATGTGTGACATTAGCAGTTTTCAGATGTTCTATTTCACATGCCACGACTGCCCGTAGCAATGGCTGCTTCTAACTGGCACCGACCTGGTGATATGACAAGTAAGATATATTGCGCTTTTATTCTGAAAATGTCAGTGATAACTTATTTGCTAGTTGAAAAAGTTGGCACCTCCTTTCTATGAGTATAAAGATAATAGAAGTGATGCAGAATGTATAGGGCGGCTTCACACCACGTTTTATTCCTTATCATGTTCTGTCTGGTCTTTTGCAGGATGCACTTGACAGAACCTGACAGTCCCGGACAAACAGAACCAGAGGGCAATGATCCTGTTTTGTGCCGCTGTCCAGTGCTGAAATATCAGCATAGCGGCTTGTGAATTTACAGAAATCTGGCAACTCACTATGGTTGTAGAAATTCAGACCTTTACGTCAGTTGTGTCTGCCCCGAGCACAAATCAACTGGTAAACACAATTGATATTTGAGAGCCCAGCATTAGGCAAGGGCCACACTTGCGTCATGCATCCAGTAACTGGATCCAATTTTTGACATATTGAAATCTTGAAAGCTGGATCCGTTAATGCTCCCATAGACTCCAATGCAAAAACCTGATTGCAAAAGTGTGATGCATTTACTAGATTGGGTTTTTCCCAAATCCAGGAAAAACATGGTCTGCAACGTTTTTTGGTGCATTTTCAAAACTGAATGTTTTTTTTTTAACATGGGAGTCTATGGGCAATGTATCCGTTAACGCATGGTACATGTATTTATCATGCGTTATCGGATCCGGTACCGGATCCGGTAAAAATGCCTCAAGAATGGCAAGGGAAAAACTGGATCCATTAATGCATCCAGTAAATGGATGCAACCTCTCAACTGGGACCCTAGCCTTAGGCTAAGGTCACCTGACCATATTTTCTTTCATTCGATAAAATCAGTCCAATTATACCAATCTTATTCTGATCAGAGTTCGAGCGGAGTGTGATCAGAGTGGGATTCGATTGTCTCGGTTGTGAAGATGTACAAAGTAATATTTCTCCATTCTCTCAGTCCGTAAAAAACTGAACTGCACGCACAAGCTTGCTTTTTTCTTGTTAGAATTTTTGGTGTTAGTGTATAGCGGATATTTAGATATTTATTAAGTAATGTTATATATTTTTCCAGCTAGTACCGATCACAGAGGTGTGCCAGCCATCTTTAGTATATACATATAGTTATTTTTTGGATTGTGCACCCTCCCCCCGCCCTGTAGCCGCAATTGGACTCTGCATTTTATTTGTAGCTTTGGTCCCGGACACTCCCCTCGTAGGCAGGTTTTAATTGCATTTAGTGGCATATACCCATACACTCAAGTTCACACTGCAGACTTAAGGCGATTAGAGTAGGATCCGGTAGAATGAGAGACCTTGCCGCGGTTACCGGGCTAGGATGTCATGGCCATCACATCAGCTAATTTCTCATGTTATTCCTTATGTAAGCTTTGAGTAGTTTTCTACTGTGCCTTTTGCTCCAGTTCACACTGTGCACTAACACATGTCAGCCATTATGCTTTTTTCTTGCTAGAATTTTTGGTATTGGCATGCAGCGAGTAAAAGATTGGACAAGCGTACGTCTCTAATAAATAACATTGGTCCGAGTGCAATCTGATGGTTTGTTGAGTGTTTTACTGGAAAATATGGTCGTCTGCACAAGCCCTTGGACTGAATGTTTTGGAAGAACTTGACAGTCACAGAACACCTGCCTTTGCCATAAAAATGTCTAAGGCTGGCTTCACACCACGGCACAGTCCAGTCCGGGGCTGTCTGGTGTAAACCAGACAGCCCCGGAACGTTTTTTGGCCCCAGAATAGCCTTCTGCCATCCGGTTTCCATCTCTCCGGTAGAATCCGGGAGAAATTGGATTTTTCTCACCGGACACAAAAACGTTGCTTGCAAATGCCGTATCCTGGATTCGCCCGGATTCTCCCGGATCCAGGGAAATCCGGTGCTACCTAACATGGGAGCCTTTGGGGCCGGATTGCCCCGGTCCGGGAGGATCTGGGAACTGAATACCGGCGGCTGCACACTGCTGTTGTTTCGGGACTGCGGCTAGCTCCCCGCGAGCCGCGGTCCTGATTCATTAGCAGCTGCAGCTGCGTCCGGCTGCACACAGGACCGGAGGGCACATTAGCCCTCCGGTTCTGTGTGCTGATCCGGTCCGGGGCTGTCAGGTATATTCCTGACAGCCCTGGACCAGACCTTACCGTGGTCTGAAGCCAGCCTTACCACTCTCTCTATATATAGTTTTCAGTTGTTGCACCTAGATATCTGCAGCTCATTGAAGAGATTTACATCATTTTTCAAAAGAGACATTTGGATCTAGAGTGTTTAATGTGTCAAGCCAACCTAGCTGTGTCTCAGAATGATATAAAGCATTTATGATCTGATTTGAGCACTGACTTGCTTTACACTCCATGCACCTCTGTAATTATTTGAAGACATCCCAGGTTTGATGGATAGGTTTTGAACCGGGAAACCATTCATTTCAATATCATGTTCTCTTATCAGTTCGGTACTTCTGGTAATCGTCTTCTAATAGCTGTTGTTCATAAAATGCAATCATCGACTCTCAGAAATGTAAATAAGTCAGATTCTTCTTGCTCTGACTGTATGTGCCAAAGAGGAAGACAGACATTGAAATTTTACACACGTGAACATGGGGCTATCGTTTTTAGACTGGTCTAAAGCTCATTCTTAGGGATGAGCGAGTAGCGTGATATTCGTACTCGCCATGCTCGCAACGAGTAGGTACCAGTACTCGCTACTTGTTGCGAGTATAGCGAGTGCGAATACTTTCGCAGTGTATCTATAGATACACTGCAAAAGTAGCCTAAAAGTGATTAAAAGTTGTTAAAAATAATAAAAGTGAATTCTCACCTATCCGACACCTGCACCGGGACCGTCCCAGAAGACATCCGATCACTGGACAAGGACCTGTGATTACCAGCCAATCAGATGGCCGGTAGCGATCTGGCCAATCATATGGCGCCATGTCACAACCCCGTGATCGCTAGCTGCCACCTGATTGGCCAGATTGCAAGTTCCTAGGTGTACTGTCAGGACCTTGCATTCTGGCCAATCAGGTGGCCACTAGCGATCACGTGGTTGTGACATAGCGCCATCTGATTGGCCAGATCACTACCGGCTGGCTGGTAGTCACAGGTCCTTGTCCAGCGATCGGATGGCATCTCTGCCGGTCCCGGTGCAGGTGTCGGACAGGTGAGCATGTAAGTTTATTATTTTTAACAACTTTTAATCACTTTTAGGCTACTTTCACAGTGTATCTATAGACTTATTTATTTTTATACTTCACATGCAGCAGACTAACTGCAACTAATCACATATGCCGGTACACAGAGTGGGCGTGGGAAGCAGTGATTATTCACAAGTTTTAATGAGTGGACCCAGAAACACTTTGACAGGAGTGTTAACGTCTTGGAAAAAAGGTATGTTTGATTGAAATGCTTAATTCTCATTTTGCTTCCTTTTGCAGCCCCCTAACCTTGTAATCTGAGCTGCTGGGAAACATGGAAGACAGAGAAACTTTCAACAAGCTTTATTTAGATCCCAAACCTGAACAGTAACATGGATGTACAGTTAGAAGTCCATATTTGGGGTTTGGCATTGGACACTAGGTGTCTTGTACGAACCTTGAACTCCCTTTATAATTAGTTGTAGCGTTGATATACTAAAATAACGGGTTTCATTTGTAGCTACTTCTGGATTTAATTGAGTGTTTTCATATAATCTTTTCAGATTAGCAGTGATGAGTGAATCTGCAAAAATTCTAATTTGGATATTTGATTGAAATTCGATTTGGATCAAAGTTTTAAATGTTCCTTATTATGCTTTGCAGTCTCTCCAAAGAGTATCACAAATATGTTAAAAAGAACAACCAAAAAATTTTTCCTACTGCTTATTGTCTGTTCCTCCCTGCTGCCACCTCTGGCCTCTACTTTATTTGTCAAGCATGTGCCTTCATCCTCTACTTCTATGTTAACACCTGCACTGAGTATGCCCCTGACAACATGAGGCTTGGCCAGGACCTTAGGTGTGCACTTTATAATGCCCTATGCTCTTTATGATTCCAGAGCCTTGATTATCAAGAGGCTGAAGACCAGATTCACTGCAGAGGTGGCTGGCACCTTTAATGTGTCTCAGCGTCAAGTACAAAGAATTAAAAAAGGTTTGAAGAGACTGGAGATGTGTTTGACAAGCCCAGGTCCGGCAGACCCCACAAGACAACTGCTCAGGAGGAACGTTTGTCGGCTAGAAAATCCAAAGCAAGCCTCTCTTCAACTGCAGCAGAGCTCCAACAGGCCTGGTCACCTCAAGTCCCTGTGTCAACTAAAACAGTTTGTAGGATTCTGTCTCGAAATGGCCTCAATGGTCAAATTAGTGCCCAGAAGCCAGCACTAAACAAAAGGCAAATAATAACCGTGTGGCATTTGCAAAATCCCACAGCCTGCTAAACTCTGGAAAAGTGGCAGAAGGTGGATTCATCTGATGAATCTAAAGTAGAATTACACCACAGCCGCCACAAATACTGCAGGAGACCTCCTGCAGCCCGTATGGATCCAAAATACACCTAGAAAACAGTCAAATTGTGGTGGAAAGATCATGGTCTGGGGGTTACATTCAGTAAGGGTGTGTGTGAAACATGTGCAATGTGGAAGGCAATATCAATAGCCTAAAATATCAAGAAGTATTAACTACCTCTTACATTCCAAATCATAAAAGGGGTCAAATTCTGCAGCAGGATGGTGCTCCATCTCATACTTCCATCTCTACAACAAAGTTTCTCTAGGCAAAAAAGATCTAGGTGCTCAAGGACTGACCAGCCCAGTCACCAGACACGAACATCATTGAGCATGTTTGGGGTAAGATAAAAGAGGAAGCTATAAAGACAAAACCAAAGAATCTAGATGAACTCTGGGAGGCATGTAAGACTGCATTCTTTGCTATTCCTGATTACTTCATTAATAAATTGCATAAATCATTGTTGAACTGCATGGATGCAGTCCTTCAAGCTCATGGAAGTCACACAAAATATTAAATATGACTCTAATTGAACCACAACTTCATTTACCAATGTTATGCAACATATATTTGTATTTTAAGTTAATTATTTGTTTTAATATCACATTACTTTCTGTGAGTGACAAAAGCCTTGTCTTGCCAAAATCTGACCATTCTGTGTTCATTAAATGATCAACATTTCAGCATGGATGCCAATTTATTTTCTTGACCTAAACCACATTTGGGAGGGTTTCAGCTTTCAAAAGAGTCATTTATACAACCAATGGATGAATTTAATGTCAGATTATAAGCTTTTATTTACATAACATGGATAAGCGACATAACTTTTGTCAGGGACTGTAAGTATATTCAGAATAGAGATGAGATAACCTATCAAGTTCGGTTTGGTTTGCCAAACTTCCTGATGTTGTGAAAACCTGTTCGGGTTCGGAGTTCAGGTGCTTTACGTTTGCATAAAGAGAGCATGTCCCTGGTTGGGTGCAGTTGGTGCTTGGTCCAGAGTGAGCCACGTACAGAGTATGATCATATTGCACTGAGCTTCAAAGCAGAGGTTTTGGGTGCAGTGTGGGTCATAAAATTAATTCGAAAACCCTCCTACCCCCAGAAGGTTTTACTTATGGCTGGTCTATGGCTGGACTTGGACTGAGATTCGGGTCAAGTTCAGGGTCACAAACAGTGCGCCAAAATGTTTGGCGACACCACCTGAACCTAAACTTCAAAAGGTTCACTCATCTGTAATGCAGAGTAGTAGTCTTCAGCTGCTCACTAGGGGTGTGTAGAGCCCCATGGGGTATGATATTCTCAGGATTAGAGTGAACTCATAACTGAACTGAATATTTTTTGATCTTTTTACTAATAGGAGACCGTATCTGTATGATGCTGCCATTAGAGTCCATAGGTGAAAATTTTTTTTTATGTGTAATAAGATGGATGAAAGTTATTTTTTTTTGCACTATTGATTAATTGAAAGTTAGTAAAATGAGAGTGACTCCATAAGGTCTTGAATACATAAGGTAGACATCACTGTCTTGCCTGTAAAACACTCAACTTCTAACCAGACTCTATTTATCTATTGATGTTGGACGGGAATTCACTGTAACGGATGCTCTTGGGAGATCAAATCTACTGAATGACACACACCACACAGAGCTAGTATTGATTTTTAGGGGGGTCTGATCATTCTTTATTGCTCATTGATTGCCTTCCTTGAGGATCGCACTTTACATTTGTCAGTGGTTATCACAGTTAAGTAAACAACCTTCTTACTCCAACAGAGGATGATCAAATCTTAACTTTGCCAAATGGTTTAACGCTTTCATCGCTACAACTGCAAGCGCTCCACAATCATTGGGACATTATACAGGTTAATGTCTGCCTGTTATTAACAGAGCAATTTCAATTAAAACTTAATTTCCCCTGTGATTCCTTTTGCAAACTTTACTAGCTAGTAAACAAGCTGGACACATAATGAAACAGATTATATCTGCTCTGTTAATATCAGGAGCCCAAGCACCATTGATTCAAACTTATGGAATTTTGGTCCCTGGTTCCTATGGCTGATGCTCAAGTATAATTATTGCCTCAGTTAGCAGGATTTGTGCCTGCAAACTGTATAACTTTTTGTTTTCTTCTTCTATTTCCCATGAGTTCCAATTAACCGGTGAATCCATTTGCTTGATTTCTGTTTATTAAAATATTGTGAAAATTCAACCCCTATAGGACTAAAGTACATCGCATCGTTATCAAATAAATGTCACCAACTTTTACGGCTGCCCTTGTACCCACCAGACACAACTCAGACGCCCTTTATTTCCGTGAGTTTGAAATTTGTGAACAGTATAAACCTTATTATTAGCTGGAGGCAACACTAGCAAAATAGTCTCATTATTTTGCACTGTATGGACATATACAAGTTTCTACGCCATTGTTATTTCCTGATCTGAAATTGTAAATCTACAATTTAGCTGCAATTAAATAAAATTGCCTGTTACATTGAGTTTCATAGGAATGACCTTTAAGGCATGCATAATATTCACCATTGGAAATGGCTAAACAGGCTATAAATGGTCTAGATATTTCAGATAGTGCCTCAATGCTTAAAAATAAGTAGCAAGAAAAAGACATGACATATAACAAGATGGGAGCACACCAGAAAATTGAGAAAATTGTATATGCAAGTTTATTTAACAATATAGGCGGACAAAACAATTAAAATCAATTAAAACCATAGGAGAGTCCACCCATGTATGGACTCTCCTATGCACCCATGTATGGACTCTCCTATGCACCCATGTATGGACTCTCCTATGCACCCATGTATGGACTCTCCTATGCACCCATGTATGGACTCTCCTATGCACCCATGTATGGACTCTCCTATGCACCCATGTATAGACTTTCCTATGCACCCATGTATGGACTGTCCTATGCACCCATGTATGGACTCTCCTATGCACCCATGTATGGACTCTCCTATGTACCCATGTATGGACTGCCCTATGCACCCATGTATGGACTCTCCTATGCACCCATGTATGGACTCTCCTATGCACCCATGTATGGACTGTCCTATGCACCCATGTATGGACTCTCCTATGCACCCATGTATGGACTCTCCTATGCACCCATGTATGGACTGCCCTATGCACCCATGTATGGACTCTCCTATGCACCCATGTATGGACTGTCCTATGCACCCATGTATGGACTCTCCTATGCACCCATGTATGGACTGTCCTATGCACCCATGTATGGACTCTCCTATGCACCCATGTATGGACTCTCCTATGCACCCATGTATGGACTGTCCTATGCACCCATGTATGGACTGTCCTATGCACCCATGTATGGACTGTCCTATGCACCCATGTATGGACTCTCCTATGCACCCATGTATGGACTCTCCTATGCACCCATGTATGGACTCTCCTATGCACCCATGTATGGACTGTCCTATGCACCCATGTATGGACTGTCCTATGCACCCATGTATGGACTCTCCTATACACCCATGTATGGACTGTCCTATGCACCCATGTATGGACTGTCCTATGCACCCATGTATGGACTGTCCTATGCACCCATGTATGGACTCTCCTATACACCCATGTATGGACTGTCCTATGCACCCATGTATGGACTGTCCTATGCACCCATGTATGGACTCTCCTATGCACCCATGTATGGACTCTCCTATGCACCCATGTATGGACTCTCCTATGCACCCATGTATGGACTCTCCTATGCACCCATGTATGGACTCTCCTATATCCTTTCTAAGGTATCAATGCTTAAAAAGACGATAACATATTTTTGGACAAGAGAAATACAGTAAAGAAAAAAAAGCTACTATTTTTTTCTATTATATGTGGATTGTAACTGATCTTGATCCATACTGGACAGGTGCCAGTTGTGTTGTGCATCTGGCATCTTTCTCTATTAGCAGCTATTGGTCAACAGAGCAGAGGCTTCTTTTCCACTCTGCTCTGTAGAAGGGGCGTCACAGCCAACATCATGATGATTGACACCCGTCTCCCTGCTACCTAACTGGGGGAAACAGCTGACAATAAGTATGACATCGGCTGTGACCGCCGGTCAACAGAGCAGAGATGCCGCCTCTCTGTTGACATGATGTCAGCAGAAGCTGCAGAATCACAAACTGCTCCGTGCCGATAAATAACAGCAATAGGACCAACAGGCAGGTAGGTAGCAACTTCCTGCCTGTTAATGATTAGGCTCTTTTTTTTTAAACCCTTGATATACAGTTTAATTGATTTTAAACAATGTGGGTAGGTATCTACCATCATCCCCGTAACAAATGCATGGCAGACATGGGGTGCTATGGCCTACTAAATACCCCAAGACCTGTCATCTTGGTATATGTATAAAGCTCCACAGACAGTCTTTAGTTCCCCAGGACAAAACTAATTTACAAGTTTATAAAAAAAACTTTAAAGGTTTAAATCTCTTTTGCTTTCCCCAATCTGAAAATAGAGAAATACGCCAAAAGAAATATTGATATCGCTGTGTCAGTAAAGTCCTGAATTAATAAACACAATAAGCAGCATTAAAACTAAAAAATCATAATGTCCAAATTAACATTTAAAAACACTGCACCTCCCCTCTAAATGAAATAAAAGTTATATGAACCCCTAATGATACAAATTAAAATCACAGCTCACACAGAAAACTGTTCCTAGTACGGCTCCAACAAATATTTTTTTTTTTTCTAAAAGTTATGGGTAGCATAAAAAAATAAATTTTTCTTAAAAAGTTCAGACTTTTTTATGACTAAATTATAACCTTTGTTGTTGCCATAATTGTACTGTCCTGCAGAATCATTGTTACTGCACATTAGAAACCACGTAAATAGCAAGAGTACTTTATGTGTAGTGGCAACCCCAATCAGTTAAAACTTTGCTATGAGACCCTGTCTGCTAAGATAACATCCAAGACGTATCCTATGACCAGGGGCGTAACTACAACAGGTGCAGGAGTTGCAATCGCACCAGAATCCTGGAGCCTAATGGGCCCCAAAAGTCCCTTTGGCCTATAGAAAAACATTAATACTATTAACGATTTCCAATATTTGGGGGCCCAGTTTGAACTTTTTCATCGGGGCCTATGAGCTTCAAGTTATGCCAATGCCTATGACATCCCAATCCAGTCAGCCGATCTCTTCAGTTACCTACAGGTTTCACCTGTGACCAAAGAACAGAACATGGCTGCTTCCTGTGCTGGAACAGATCCCTGGTATCGCGACCAATTTAACATTTATGAAAGTTAGACAATTCCTTTAAAAATAAGAAATGCAAGTGACGAGGCTATAGATGAAGGGTTAGCTTTAAAGAAGCGACAGACAAAGGGACTACTTCAGGCATGAGTGTGAAAAGTGCAGATACAGTGTTAGCCAGAGTAGAAACCGGGTACTTTAGAGAGTAAAGTGACACCCAGCGCACTGTGTCACTGCAGAGGTGAATAGTCATAGCACTACACCTGGACCCTTGTGATAAGTTACCTGTAGGATGCAGTACCAGCAGTCACCGCATCACTCTCTGGTTGTCTCTATGACTGAGTGTAATGGTGGGTTTACACGTCCTGATATCGTGGCGATATCGTAGGCAACGGCGCGGGAGCGCGCATTTTTTGAGCGCTTTTCCCGATATCGCATCGCCGGTTTACACGCTGCGATATCGGGAAACAACGTCCCTACGATGTGTACGCCCACCAACCCAGCAACGACCATTTAACATGGGAGTTAATGGGTAGCGTCGGCGTACACATCGTAGTTGGGCTGTTACACGGTATGATGCTGCTACAACGGCCATGCGATATCGTTTTGGCATCATTCCAGCATCGCGTTGTACGTTCAAACCGTACAACGCGCGAACGATATCGGGTCCAACTCCCGAACCACGTGACTTTTTGTCGGAGTTGGATCGGAGTTGACGCCGATATCGCGACGTGTAAACCCGCCATTAGAAAATGCTTAATATCCATACTGAAAAGCCGGTCTTTGTTAGAACAGAAAATGGAATGAAAATGCTTTTTATAAACCCATGTTTTATAAACCCATGTTTAAAGTAAAGGTAAAGGGCATCAAGTTATAACATCATGTTGTGGGCTGTCTTTAAAAGATATTGAACACAGCGGTATCATGCCCAGTGTGGCTGAAGAAAAGCAGAAGGTCTCAAACCTAAATGAGGCAATGCTACCCCACACACACCCATTGTCGGTAGTGTGTCGGGTGAGGAAAGTGAGTCCCTCATCTATGACAACACACCTGCACAAGTAACATGCCCAATGCCTTCCATATGGCCATGCAATGTCTTTTCTCTCTGATTCCATGGGAACAGACATGACATGTTCCAACACATAAAAATAGAGGCTTGACTTCTAGAAGAGAAAATACTGCCAAATATTGACTCCATATTTTGACATACAAAGCAAAAAGACTTTGGTACGAATTCATCAAGAGTGCCATAGTGTAAGCTCTCGCTACAATCTTGCATAGCGCTGAATTCATTAAGAAGCGCACACCACTTAAATTTATATTATGTATCTCCTCTGTGGAATGTGCATGGAGTAGTGTTTCTGGTTTTCCAAATGCCGTTGCTTTTGATGAATTTGGCAGACTGGTGTTGCCTCCACTTCAGTGCTATCTATTTTGGCAGCGATGACTTAAACTGCTGCGAAAATGCCAAAAGTCATTAATTTGTTATGAAAAAATAAGAAAGGGGAGCGCACTAAGGCCGTAAAAGTGGGACACCAATAATTTATCTAGGGTGGTCCACTCACGTGTGGAGGTTGTGAGAGTCACAACCAACTGTAAAAGCCTGGCCGCTGCAGATCCCGTGAAGACTGATGAAGACACACGAATGAAGGAAGATCGGGATTAATCCATGCGGGACCACAATGGAGCCGATGCTTGCGCACAGAACTTTTATTCACACACATGGAACATACAATTATCCTAGCGTTTCGTGAAGATTGATGCCCTGAAGAAGTGGCCAGGGGCCACGAAACGCATAGGCAATTGTATGTTCCATGTGCATCGGCTCCATTGTGGTCCAGCGCGGATTAATCCTGATCTTCCTTCATTCGTGTGTCTTCATTAATTTATTATGAATCTCCTCGTTTTTCCAATACTTGGCAACTTTTAAAAGCCTTTACAACAGTTTTGTGGCATAAAAGTTTCAATGAATCACCCCCTGCCTGTGCTGCTGTACATGGTTGACCAAATAATAATGTCAAGAGCATTTAAACATGTTCTGTCCAATGTAAAAAAAATATATCATAATTATAAAGGTTCATTCATGGTTATTTTTGTATTAATATTATATTTGTTGTGCTTACTATAATTTTGTATTGTTTCCAGCAGGGAATATTCTTCCAGTATTGGATAATAGCTTTCAGAGTCAGGGGACTGTTTATCTTCTCTACGCCAGGGACAGACGCTGCACATCTATCAAACACAGCATCCCTCCTTCTTGTGACTAAAGGCCTTTCCCTGATGGATTTTGTGCTGCTTTCTTCCTTTATTGCATGGTATCGGGAAAACTTTCATAAATCACAGACTTGTTTGCATTGTAGTCTCAATTTTTTTTCACACCTGCACTGAGCTTCACTCCACACGAAGTCTAACAAGGAAAAATCTGCCAACAACTTGGCGGTAAACAGATGCAATTTTCTTCTGAAAGTTAAACTAATTAAACAGTTATGTTTTGGTTTTTATTATTCTTGACATTTTATGTCATTGAACCCTTTAAACTGGTATAAAAAATAATTAAAACAATGTGGTTGTGATAATGGATGATATACTAATGCAATGAATTAATATTACAAATCACTTTATTTCTTGTAAGTTGCCAATTGTTTTTACTCTCTGATGCTTTATTGACAGTGAAGGGCGAACCCGAACTGTAGAGTTTGGGGCCATACCGGACACCTAGTGTTCAGGCACAGATCCCAAACGCAGACTTTCCTGATAAGCCCGTGTTATAGTTCGGGTTTGAGTTTGGGGCGGGGGGAGCTGTAAAGATAAAGAAAAAAGTTATTAAACATCATTACACTTACTGCTTCTACCGCCCTACTGCTCTACTTCCGGTTTGCTCATTAACACCCTAGATATTCACTGCAGAGGGGCCCAACAGCCAATCACAGACTTTGTCATAGAGAATGGGTGTCTGCTCACAGAGCTACGCAGCAGAGCTGAAGATGTTCCCTGTGGATTATGTCGGCGGAGGGTTTTTTTGTTAATTAAACATGGGAAACTGGGTTGTCATGTTTTAGTTCTAAATATTTTTGTGATTTTTTTTACTGCTTACTAGAAATTCATAGGGGGTGGGTCTAATATTGGCCTAACACTATGAATTTCAGCTTAGTACCAGCTGCCAATACAAAGCTGGCATTAAACCCATTTTATTACCCAGTGTGCCACCACCACCAGACCATTGGAATAGTCGGGGTACACTGTCAAAAATGTCACTTCTACAAATGTGCCACTTTTGAGGCAGATGAGGGCTGCAATTAACAGCGGGGAGAAGGAGAAAACTTAGACCACCCTGTACTGAAGATTCAAGCCCCAGCTGCTTAGTTGTACCTGTCTTGAAACCAAAAACACAGCAAAGCCCCATATAATTTGAGCACCCCTGCGACCAGGCAGCCACAGGGTGAACTGCAGCGGGGCAGGTAAGACGGTCAATTCCAAACAACATCCACACATACACACTCTGACCCTGAGCCAAGTTACTCTATGTCAAGCAAGGGTAGCGGAGTAGCACAAGTGGGTGGGAAGTAGACAGAATCTGGACAAGTGGATGGAGGAACAGTAGTAAAACACTGGAACACTAAGCTGGGCGAACGATCGAGTGAATCCCTGGAGGGTGGAGGAGTAGGGAAGCCTCCCCAAGCCGAGACACCCTCAGCTAAGTTCAGACTGCGACAGACAGAGAGAACGAGGGGCCCGGCAGCCTGCACCACTAATGGCCGACTGGGAGCCCAAAAAGCTGAGAATCGTGGATGGTAGAAGGAGGCAGGTGAGCCCAACTAACCCGGGTCACTAGTGGCTGGGCCAGAGAAACCAGAGTGTCGGCTCTGTAGATGTGGCCGGGACCGCTTTATGTCCCTAACCACAAGACATCCTGGCGGGGTGCAGGAGCTCCATGACCAGTGACCCACTACTGCTACGGACTAGGACAAAGCCATCGGACTAGGGATGGTGACGCTGGCTAAGGAATGACACACCAAAGAGCCCGTGATGGCCAGACCGAACCCGTATGCAGGGAGAGAGAACAGAAAGGCCCAAAAGGTACATAGAGGGGAATGACACAGAGGAACTGTTCTTGCTGCAGTAAGAGCCCGAGCCCGTGACTGTGGAGTGGACCCAGTCCACCGTGTAAGGGTGCTAAAGAACTGAATGTGAACTGTAAACTGAGTGTTGGAAGTAAAATCTCGGGCAAACCCAAAGAACTGTGTGTGTGCTTTACTGGACGACAATTACAGCGGCTGACTGGCGAGTCATACTCCTGCTGCTTGTGTGCTCTGGTTGGAGGAGCTGCGTGAAGAGAGAAGTGCAGCATCCCGGGCACGCAGGACATCTTCCTCTCCCCGGGACCCAGCCCTACCCGTGGAGGACTCACCATCCGGCTACCTCCACTATCTCCATGCCCAGCAAATTCCACGGCAGCGGTGGCCACATTGGCCACGACCCACGGGTGGCATCACGAATTACACCTCATAAACTTTATTAATTTTCTTCCCATACCTTTTTAAGTTTGCCGCACCTGGGCCACAGAGCAGGGCCACACCACCGTGGCAACCCCCTGAGACAGCACGGTCTGGCCCCGAGTGTCCCGGCCACTAGCGGATGGACATAATTTATTTTAATTATTTCAAGAAATTCATGAAATAATTAAAACAGGGATTCCCTATATTTTTGTTTCCAGCCAGGTAAAAATAGGCAGCTGGGGTAGGAGGCAGCCCGTACCTTCCTGCGTGCCTGCTGGCATATGAAAATATGGCGAAGCCCCATGACATTTTTTTTAAATTATTTCCAGGAATAATTTAATAAAAAAGGGCTCAACTGTTGTGCGGTTTTGGTGCTTTTTGGGCAAGGAGATTCAGATGAACATATGAACACAAAGCACCAAAAAAACCATGAAATTCGCAAAAAAAAAAAAAAGTCACAGTTTTGGTGCTTTTTTTGGCCAGGAGAAGAAGATGAACACAAAATTGCACCAAAAGAGCATAAAACCATGGCAAAAACCACATCATGGTTTTGGTGCGTCAATTCTCTGTGACAGCGTCTGTGATTGGCTGTTGGGTCCCTCTGCAGAATATCCAGGAAGTTAAATGAGCGCCCCAGAAGTACAAGTGTGTGAACCCTGGAAAGTATAATGCTGTTTAATAACTATCTCCTTCTTTACAGCTTCCCTAGCCCCCATCTCATAACCTTACAGTCTGAGTTTGGGGTACGGACAGGGCCGCACCGTCCATTGACAGTGTGCCCTGTCACTCAGGCGGCAAGCTGGCAGGGGGTTCGGCTGTGTAGAAGGGGCGGCGCCATATGCACACAGCGTCCCCGTCATGGCACCGGCGGCAAGGGGCAGGGCAAGACCCGCTGAGCCCACCCCCCCCCTCCCCGGGCCTCACCCGTGGCTAAAGGGCGGCGGTGCTGGGCTCGACAGCACACCCCCCCTTCCCCCGGTCCTCAGCCTGTGGCTCAGGCGGCTTGTGCACCCCTGGGTACGGATTCAAGTTTGAGCAACTTTCAGCCCCAAACCCGAACTTTAAATAAAGTTCGGGCGAGTACGCTGAGCCGAACATCGGCAGGTTCACCAATCACTATAATCATTGACACCAATAGAAAACAATGCTATGTAAGAAAGTCTTACCATGATGATCCTTTATCTTCAGAATCTGCTCAGTGATTTGAGCTGCCAACTTTCCTTTTTGCTAATAATTAAGGAGAAAAAGAAGATACTCTTGTCTGCCAAGTTACAACAACAGTGGATCTGACGCCCGAGCCCAGTCACTATCACTACAAGTCTCTAACGACATTTCACTTGCCAAGTCCCTGATTGCACATACAGTAAAAAAGACTGATTACCTAAATTGGTTCACATGCTGCTCTTATCCCATTACTTCAAGAGCGAAAAAAACACATGTAGATTCAAGGCATCGAAACCAAACATTTATTATAAGTAGAGTTGGGAATATGTATTCTAGTGAATTGAATTTTATAAGAATTTCTGCTCTAATGTAAATATACATTTTTTGTAGTAAATTTTGCCCCATGCAAATTCATTAAATAGCTGTTTATGGCAATAATTTTTCTTACCCATAGAAAGCTGGTACATGGTTAAAGCACCACTCCAGCATTTTTTTTTCAGCACTGAGTGGCACTTTAAATGTAAAGAACTCTGCCCCTGGTCATACACTCACCTTCCGGTGCTCTATTTTTGCAGGGCTTGGGTGGCCGGAAGTGAGGAGCTATATCACAGCTCTCAGTGCATCCAGAATACGGCTCTAATAGAAAAGCATTGATTTTGACCTTACACTGAGCTGTTAAGGGTATGTGCTCACGGTCTGGAGGAGCTGTGTGTTGGACTGGCTGCAGGGAGACCGCATCCACACTGTACTCACCATGTCCTGCAGTTCAGTGTGGCTTCCCCCTGCAGTCACTCGATGGAGCCGCTTCCGACTCTGCAGCATGAAATGAACAATGCTGCGGAGGAGCGGATGCTGGCAACCTGCTAAAGAACGTTGCGGTCCGGGTAACAGCATAGTGGGCATGGGATAACTTAAAATCCAATCCACTATGCTGATACTGTATGACTCAGCGTTCTGTATGAAGCAAGACGCTGCGTCCAAAACGCTGCATATCCTTAATTTGCCCAATGCAAATTCATTAAAATAGCTGCCTTATGGCAATAATTTTCTTACCCATATAAAGCTGTACATGGTTAAAGCACCACTCCAGCATTTTATTTCAACACTGAAGTGGCACTTAAATGTAAGCCCCTGCCCCGGTCATACACTCACCTTCCTGTGTCTACACTGCTTAGCACACCACCCTAGTCTTGCAGTGCTTGACTGGCCGAAAGTCAAAGTTATATCACAAGCTCTCGGTGCATCCTCTATGGATCCAGAATGAAGCTCTAATAGAGATTATTGATTTGTGACCTTACACTTGAATGTTGAGGGTATGTGCTCATGGTCCGGAGGAGCTGCATGTTGGACGCAGCTCCCTCTGGACCTAAGTGAACCAGTGGGTGACCACAGGGAGACCGCAGCCACCCTGTACTTCACCATGTACGGCAGTGCAGGGCGCCTTCTCCCTGCTGTCACCCGATGGGACCGCTTCCAACTCCGCAACATGAAATTAACATGTTGCGGAGGAGGAGCAGAGTGCTGCAACCTGCACCACAGCTGAAAGAACGCTGCAGTCAGGTTCAGCATAGTGGGCATGGGATCTCTTAAAATCCAATCCACTATGCTGATACTTTTACGTCGCAGCATTTTGGACACAGTGGCAACATGCTGCGTTCAAAACGCTGCATATCCTTACCGCGAGAATGCGCCTAAAAAAACATGGATCCTGCAAAAAAAAAAAATCAGTGATTGACAATGAACAAAAAAGTTGTGTTTGCCCAACTTTTTAGGCAACAGATCTTTGCAGGATCCATTCTAACGGATGATTACTGGACAGGTGAAGGCAGCCTTAGATGTATCAAAGTGGTTTTATGCTGTTACATTGGATATGTAAATTGTGTCTTCATGAGGAAGTAGAGGGACTCTAGTGCCACCTATTGAAAGTAGCAATCCTACTAGTCAAAATTTACTTTTTTAACAAACCTTTCAAAAAACAGGATTTAATGCCATATCAGAACCCCAATCTTTAGACGCTGCATTTTCAGTGATTGCCCCTTATCAGTGCATTATATGGCATCTGATATTGCTGTATGAGGGGCTTAGACAAGACCAAGGGAATAGCTATTCTCATTGTGGAGTTTTTAATCCTTCATGCTAGCAGTGAGAGACTTTAAGCCGCAATATTCCTCTGAGAAATGATTATGATATATGTGATATATATGACACATTTTTACACTGACTAGTTTAAATTTACAATACCTAATAGTTTTATTACTTTATGCCAGATATTTGTTTCAAAGTTTTGGAAGTTTCCAAGTTAGGCCAAACCCTTAAGGTACCTTTACACACGCCGGCAACTACGGTGTAGCAACTGAGAGGCAATCCGGATTTCCGTCACCGTTGCCCTGAAATTGCTACGAAATTCCAGCATGTGATTGTGGAACCCTGTGGTGATTTTAAAATTGCGCCCGTTGCAGTTTTAGAGCATTGTTCAAAAAACCAGACACAACCCTGAAGTGATTTGCTCTGGTTTCGGCGTGTGAACGGGCAATAGGGATGGAATCTGCATCACCTAGTGATTTCCCGGAGGCGTGCCACAGCATGCTGGATACCGCGCCCCATCAGCGATGATTTGTGGGGGCTACTGTGTTACCATTGGCTGTCCCTTCACAGGGCGCCATATTTGAAAGAGCTGTCCATTCACACTGCACAATGGCATGGCTCATGTATTAGCCAGCCTTCCTGCGCAGGCTGCCAGTCATGATGCATTGCGTTGTCTAATCAGCGTGTTTGGGGCACGGAATATATACAAGTCTGTCACGCCTATTACTTGCGGCGCTGATCATTGTACGCCCCACATTCTTTTGGGGATTGCGGCGTGTGAAGTGGCGTCAGAGTCAACCGGATGTTTCCAAATGTTGATGTGGAAACGTCCGGGACGCTACATCACCTTAGGTTGAGGGCGCAATTGCGGCGTGTACTTGTGCTTTGGCGTTCGGACGCAACCGTCAAAAACGTGCATGCGCACGTTCGGTTGCCTCCATCGCCGGCAATAGTTTCGGCGTGTAAAGGTACCTTTAATGGTAAACCACTGTTTAGAGAATACACACTCTCTTTTCAGACAAGGTACAGAATTGTCTAAAACATAGGGCTCAAATAAAAAATTAAACATTTTACCTAGAAAGCTGCAAATCCAAATTCCAGTATTTTTGTCTGAAGGATTGACACAATGAGTGTTTTCACTAAATCAACTATTTTGAACACATGAAAGACATTTTATTCTCAAAAATGCAAAATTCTGGCCATACGTTTTATATATCTCCCCATTACGACTTCGCTTGTGTTTGGCCTCAAAAAGTGCACAAAAAACCTACCATAAATGTAAATAACTCGCCTAAGCTGTAGAACGTTTTATTATCCATTCGGCTTTAAATTGTTACTTTAGCCTTATCCACAATTTTGCAACTACAGAAAGTGCTGATTCAATGTTTTCCCACCTGGTTTAGTTTTCTTATTGAGTCATTATTAAGTAAAAATGTTGATTTTACTACCCGGCCTATTGAAACTTTATTGTGATTATTACTAATATTACATTGTGATAGCAATAAAGATAAATGATAGCGTACTGTTGGGTATATGCACTCAGAGCACCGCTATGTGGTGTATTTAGGAAGCATTGTTCTCTTCCACCAACAAATCTTAAACTATATTTTTCATGGAAATAAGTGGAAAGCCAATACTTAGTTGTGTCTGAATTATTCATGGAAAATAAGAGAACTCTGAAGATTAGGAAGATGTCTGATTGTACTTGTATATAATAAAATAATTGGATTACCCTAGTTAACATAGGAGCACAGCATGATTTGGAGATGAGATATAGCAGCACTATCTGAGTAAGTGTATCAATGTTTGGCACCTGGTGCCACAGATAAGCTTTACAAGCACATTATCCATCTCCCGAAAGAGGAGGGGTAAGCTGCCATGCTTGTGTGCCGAGATCTTATACGTAAATAAAGAAAATAGAGAACCATCCAAAAGGAATGGTAATAATCACTGTGCAGATAGAAGGAACAAAGGCACTGGTGCAAAAACTGAAGCTCTTAGTGAGCTGATTAGTAAGTGAACACATCCCCGAGTTTGCTCAGTCTGCAGTATGACAAAATCCATTCAGTAATAAAGGAAGACGCACTCACCTGGATTTTGCAATGTGACAGTTTATTCAAGCTTGCGGGGTTACATAGTGCAGGGAAGGGGTTGGCTGAAGGACGACGGCACCGTTCCGCGCTACTTGCGCTTCCACGGGTCCTAAGCTTTAGACCCGTGGAAGCGCAAGTAGCGCGAAACGTCCTCTCAGCCAACCGCTCCCCACTATGTAACCCCGCAAGCTGAATAAAGCATCACATTGCAAGATCCAGTGCCGTCTATCTTTATTACTGAATGTAATAATCACTCTTATTCCATGTTAGGTGGAGTAGGAGATGGATGTTCTAGAATAATAGAATCATAGAATGGCAGAGTTGAAAGGAACCTCCTGGTAGAGATGAGCAAACGTTTCTGAACAAGGTTTGCCAATTTCAAATTTGACACAAAATTGATGAATTAGGCTGTGGTCACAGTTGCCATGTGTTTTTTTTTTTGATTAACAAAACTCATGCATTTTTTCATGTCAGCATGACTTTTGTAAGGTGTGTGATGGCTCCCTGCGTTTTTGGGTGCGTTTTTGAATCTGCACCTAAAAATAGTGCTTGTAGTATTTTTTGAGCGTTTTGAAAAACGCATGCGTTTTTATAACATGGTTCCTATGGGAAACGCAATGCAAAAACGCATGTACAATTAGTAACCTTTTAGTGCCATTCAAAACGCATGCGTTTCCGGGAAACGCATGCGTTTTTTTAACATGGGCTCCTATGGGAAACGCAATGCATTTTTGAATGGCACTAATTGTACATGCGTTTTTGCATGCGTTTTCCATAAGGCCCCTTATTAAAAAACGCATGCGTTTTTTGGATATGCTCCAAAAACGCATGGACAGTCACACATGCTTTTTGGCTATTAGGCATGTGTTTTTTTAACATGGGGGCCTATGGGTGCGTTTTTTACATGCGTTTTTGAAACGTAGGTCTCCAAAAACGCTTGTGAAAATGGTACTGTGACCACAGCCTAAGTTTGTAATCGAAAAACCTCAGCGATTACTAAAAAAAAACAACAGTGAATACGACTTTGATTCGGGAAGAGTATAACATTTTAAAAAGGCCCTAAAACGTTCCTTCAAGGTTTGGGTTTAAACTCTTGATGGAAGACTCAGAGGATGAGAACTTTGCTAGCCTGAAGTTAGTTAAGTTCACACCATTGGTCTTCCAGTTTCTTTCAACATGATGAAATTTAAGGGAGCTTTAAAAATGCATGTATTAACTTCCTTGAGTTTGCAGGAGTTGGACACTTGAAGGCTGTGAACCTTTGGAAGAGTATGTGATGTGCCAGCAGCTGTAAAATCCAGGAACATTAAAATTCCTTTAAATGTCCTTTTAAAGACCTGTGTTTTTTTTTTATTGCAGATGGTAAGCATTCTGCAACACATGGTATGAGGAGGAGGATGAAGAAGAGAGGAAGTAGGAGATGCAGAAGTCCCTGTTTCCCAGTCATGTGTATCACCACTGCCAGAGGCCTTTGACTGGACGATGCCGTTGGGGACCCCTACCCCTCCAAATAACTACCAACATGGCAGAACCACCCCATCTGACTGCTGTCTCTTTTATTGAGGACATTAGATTATAAATAACATGGCCGGAGTGTTGTTGCATGGCCAAGGCCAATCACTTCTAGATCAGTGTACCTGAGGCAAGGTGGTGGCACTCTTCCAGGATAGGGGGTTTGGAATCCTAGTGGAACAAGTATTGGGTAGCGGTGGTACATGACCCGGTACATCCTGCTGCGTAACCATCTTCCCAAAAGATTGTGCACCATCTTTGTTGGGAGGTGGTCACCACCATGAAGGTGTGGGGCAACAAGTTTGATTTTCATTTGGTGTAAGTTGGTTGCCCCAACCGACAATTTTTGAGAACTGGCAGTAGGAGGCCAACTGGGGAGAGAATGTGAAAAAGGATGGAAGACAGGCCTTTCTTGGTTAGCCAGTCAGCTGCACCAAACCCACAGGGCCTGTTGGTGTTCCACAAGTTGCTTCTGCCTGTTTCTAAAGACCTGGTCTCCCCTAGTGTCTCCATTATCTTCTACAACAGTGGCCATGATGGGTGTGCGGGGGGGGCAGGTTGTGGAGGAGAATGCTTGTGCAGGATTAGCTACTGTGACCCCCCTAGACCATCCGCAGTGACCTTTCCGCTTGGGCAACATTAAGAAAGCTGGAAAACCATTTTAATGCCATGTATAGCATACTTTGCTATATTGCTATATATTTGCTAATTGGAGGATGAACTGAGAAGGATTCCCTGAAAATGGCCACAAGGAAAAAGCCCACAAGCAACCCTAACCCCTAACCCTAAACACCTTATCCTAACAACTAACCCTAACACCTAAGCCTAACGCCTATTCGTAACACCTACCCTGACCCCTAACACCTTAACATTAACACCTAACCCTAACAGCGAACCCTTAATCCTAACCCTAACCCCAACCCCGTGGGCATTTTTCTTTTGGACATTTTTATGTAACCACTGAACGTCTAGATCTGGTTTTGGATGTGTGACACGTAATTTCACTCGCTAGAGAAGGAAGGGAGACATGGCAAGTGCCAAATCTGAATGAATAGATCAGTTAATTGAAAATATCTGCAATACAAAGATGTTTAACTATCATAAACTGTAAAATAAAAAGAAATCTCAGAATACTTCTTTAGCAAAACTCCTAATCTTGTGTAGTCATCAGCAGTCAGAATGGTTTTCTATAAAAAGACAGATTCGTTTATATAATATTTAATTAAAAACTCATGCAAATCTGTCAGTTAATAGGCTACCATTCGCTTCGTTATGCTTTATGTTTATAAGATTGTTGTAGAACTGGTCAGACGTACAATTATATTTGTTATCTCTAAGGGCGGCTTCACACTGCGGTCAGGTCCGCGGCTGTCAGGATGAACCTGACAGCCCCGGACTGGATCTGAACACAGAAACCGAGGGCAATCCGGCCCTATAGACTCCCATGTTAGGGAGCGCCGGATTGCTCCGGATACTGCCGGACAGATGTAAACCGGATGGCGGATAGCTGCCATCCGGCTCCATCCGGCCCCATAGGATACTATGGGCCAAAATCCGGACAGCCCCGGACCGGACCTGAAGCCACCCTATAAACACTTGCAATTACATTCTGTCCTTTTTAATGATTAATCTTGATGTTTTTAGATTTGTAAGTATTGGATATCTTTTTCATATTAGTAAATCACCATTAGACCTGTTTACTGGTTCATAGTACTCGTCAATAATTCAGAAGGTTTTATGCCGGCTTTTATTTTTTATCTTCTAAACAGAAGTTAATTGTAAGGCATTGCCTCATTTATGGATGCCGTTATCTCTCCATTCACAGGTACTCTAGCTGGGTAGAGGCTTTTGTAATTCCCCTCTTTGAATTGCTAACAGAAACTTCCATGTGAAAAATATCACCTGGCTCTTTTGATAAAAATGTATCAAGTTCAGTGATGAAAACCCAAGTAAAAACATTGTTTTCAACCCTTATTATAATATTATTTCAAGTACATTTTAACACTGAAAGGGAACCAACCACCAGATTTTTAACCCCCTGTAAATCAGTGCAGCAGGTGATTGACTTGTGCAGCGTGACATCACTGTTTGGGTTTGCTTTTTGTTTCATTCCTCCCTTGGGCTTGTCTTCTACTGTAAGCCAAACCCCTCTCCCTTCAACATTTCGAAAAAGTATACTTAGAAGGTCTGATAGAAAACACAGCCGGAGATGAGGGTGAGCTCATATTCTCACCGGTCTATCAACTGCAACATGTTGGAGAAAAGTGTGCCTGGCTGCAATCATGCAATGCATGCTTCCTTTGCTATGGCTAGCATGAATTATAGGTTTGCATTAAATGATTATTCCCAACCCAGAAATGTATCCCCTCAGGATATACATCTATGTCCAAACGATGATCCTCTGACCTAGTCTTGATAGGGGGCTCTCTGTCTGTTTCTGTAAGTCCTCTTCATTTACAGCAGTTTGCAAACATTGCTGGTGTCTGAGATAGAAATACTGTACATCTCTAAGTGCATAATTGAACAAACAGCTTTAATTACTAAAAAAATACCTTATCAAAAGGGGAGAAAACTAGCTTAAAGAGGAATCCATGATTTAAAAAACAAAATGTGACTAAGCACTTACAAGCAGGTAGCTGCCACCAAACTGGCCTTTGTCTCGGCACCGGTCACCACCGACACGGAGTAGTCTGAGACTGCTTGTGTCGCATTTTTCAACTTCTGTGACATCATGGCAACCAAGTGGTGGCTTCTTCCCTCTGTAGATGGGTACATAGCCAATGTCACGCTCATTGACAGCTGGCTCCCCCAATCAGATAGCAAGGAGCTGGCTGTCAAACTGCCACGCGCTTAGTTTGCGCTGACTCGCTGGATGCTGCTGTATTGTTGCTTTCCTTTAACTGTGCTGTCATTGTGTTAGCAACCTTTAAGCACTATGCTTCTTACACCTAGGCAATCTCATGTACATCAACAAAACACTAGTGAACATTGTCATCGCTTGGGCCAATAACTACATTTTTTAAATAATTTAATGTCTTCAAAACTATTTCATGGAAACTGAGAATCTCAGCAACTGATGAATAACTTCTCATTTGTTAATTTAGTATACACATGATTTCATTCTAGCAGCAATTTATTAATGGTGGGTTTACACGTCCCGATATCGCCCAAATATCGGAGCCAACGACGCGAGAGCGCGCTTTTCCCGCCATCGCATCGCCGGTTTAGACAGCCCAAAATCGGGATACAACGTCCCGACGATGTGAACGCCCCCCAACCCAGGAACGACCATTAACATGGGAGTGAATGGGTGACGTGGGCGTACACATCGTAGTTGGGCTGTCACACGGACGATGCGGCTACAACGGCCATCCGATATCGGGCGGTTTGAATAGCACGCTCATTCAACTCCGATATCGTTTTGGCATCGTTCCAGCATCGCATTGTACGTTCAAACCGTACAACGCGCGAACATATCGGTCCAACTCCCGAACCACGTGACTTTGGTCGGAGTTGGGTCGGAGTTGGACGCCGATATCGCAACGTGTAAACCCCCCCATAAGAGTTGCCACTATGAGAGATGAGCGAACCCTTTGAAGTTTATTTCCGGTTTGGTTCGCTGTTTTAGCCCCCAAAAAAACGGAAAATTTAGGGTTATATTAAATTTCAAACATCTTCCCAAACAATGCCATGTTTGCCGATTTTCTTGGTATTGCTCGGTTTTCAACAACATACAAAATCTGCAATTTTGTCAAAATCAAAATTGACTAACACGTTTTAGGGAAAGTTCGCCCATCTCTAGCCACCAATAGTAAAAATGTAGCTTAAAGTCTATGTACCCCTGTGGACATCCCTTCATAATAGTTAAAGGAATGTGTCAGGTTGTCTTTGCCCCTGGCTAATAGTCTCTTCATGTATTTGTACACATAAACAGATCTTTAGGAAAATATTCGTAAAGACCGTTCATAATATTCAAATATGCTTTAAGTAGTTAATGGGGGGTTAGTTCCCTGACGGGTTAGCCTACTTAGCATGTTATCACACCCCTGTGGACATGATAACTTTTTACAAAAGCGTGCATCCTCACCAACACTATCATAGCTCACGCATGTGCAGGTCCGTCTCGCACAGCATTGAGTTTCTGAAGCCCGGGTGTATGCACATGTTGCAGGGCTAGAAGGCTGGCCAACATTAAATACTAGCTGGCTCTCACTATTTATAGGACTAAATCTGGTATCAATCATGTCCTTTTCTGATTATTAATAATCAATGTTCATATCTATATAACTCTGTCTGCAGCCAGGATGCATACACCCTCAGATGCTCAATGCTGTAAGGAGCAGAGCTGCACAAAGCACGAGCTTCGTAAGCGCTATCGGGGACGCACTCTTTTTTAAGCTTGTTTACATGCCCACAGTTGCGTGATAACATGCTAAGTGGCTGACTAGTAAGAGAAATGACGCCCCCTCGACTAGTCAAAGCCCTATTTTTGCACCTCATAAATGGACATTAGGATTTCCTTTACTACAGATGTTTTTATTGCGTCCTACTACAGAAAGGAATGTTAGGCAGGGAATTTTGATATGTGTCCACAACTGTTAGTGGTTCAGGGGCACAGGGGATCGGACAGGTAGCTTTTAATCTTAGTGTAATGGTTTCAAGGTAATGAATTATAAAAGGGTTTACAAATTTAAATAAATGCTAGGTGTCGTTAAAGGTGTTATCTGGACTTTTTATAAAAACAAAGTATCCAAGCACTAACACACAGTAGCTGCTACCTACCTGCCTGTTGTGCAATCACCAGTCACCACCGCACACCTCCGGCACAAAGCGTTACAGAATGTTCCTGCCAGTGACATCATGGAGGGATAAACAGAGCAGAGCGGAAGAGTAGAAGCTTTTTTGCGCTCTGCTCTACAGAAATGGGCGCATAGCTGACATCACTCTGGAGGTGAGGGAATCAGGGGCAATGCGCCGCCGATAGGGCCCTGCCCCTATGTCGCCTATGTAATTGGCGGCGATGTCGCCCCGTGGACGGGCCCTTAATAATATATTTTGTTAAACCGTTACACGGTTACACGGCAAATGGTCTTCAGTATTATGATCTATGTTTTACATACCTTTATCCTATATCTTACAGCCCTTGCTGAAAAATGTTTGTGTGGCCATTTCAGAAATTCTTGGACTTATTTTTCTGCCTAATGAATAATCCTTTAACTGCAATCACTTTTAGGCTAAGTACTTTTGCCCTTGATTTGTTCTTTTGCTTTCTTTGTTATGGTGTAAACTGTACTTTATTCCGTGATGAAAGTATACCAATTCATTGTAAGAAGAGAGTAATGACATATTGCTAGATTTAGATCAACATGTGATCAAACATCAAAATCAGCTCCTGCTGTTGTTTCAACATATGTTTATTCTGATGTGATAACTGTGACACCCTGACATTGCAGGAGCAATATGTCTTACTTTTGAAAT
Source organism: Allobates femoralis (assembly GCA_033576535.1). NCBI lineage: Eukaryota > Metazoa > Chordata > Amphibia > Anura > Aromobatidae > Allobates > Allobates femoralis. The sequence continues at coordinate 13,809,918 of JARQOC010000010.1, forward strand.
TTTATTAAAAATATCATTAATGCACATAAGGGAATCATTCATGAACAATCATTCAAGTCAGAATTTTAATGATGACAAACCCAAATGGTGAAATGTTTAATATATTAAATATGTATACCAAGCTGTTCCAAACACACCAGTCCTGCTTCATCTTCTTTTTAACAATCTTAAATGCAAGTAACGGGGTAAACATTAGGGGCCACTTGAGAATAGCTACCCACAAAAAAGGGGTCATCACCTGATGAAGGCGGTATCAGCTCGAAACATGTTGTGAGGAGTGATCAGTCCACTTTGAGCAAATAAAGAGAAGGTACGAAAAAGATGTCCTCCGTGTTTTTTTTCTCCAAGCGCCCGCAAAAAAACGCTAAAGTCTTTGAATTCACATGTCTTTACACCCTGGCGGGTGTGTGTGCTGCTGGAGGAAAAGCTTGTATGTGACCTGGGGAAGATCGAGGACCTGTGATGATGTCAGGACCCCGTGATCCAACTCGTGACCGGCTGTCTGGCCTGACAGTGGCGGCTGGTGCACAAGACGCACCGAAGCTCTGTACCGTGGTTATGCCGGAGCATAACCGAATATGGTTAGTGTATCTCCCCAAGAGCTTCCACTAGACCACCAGGTATTACACCAGGAGCGCTCCTACTTTCCTCTTTGTAAATAGAGGATAGACAGTATAAATTACCAAGTATGCAGAATCTTCAGTAGAGTCATTTTCAGCTTCTTGCCATTGTTGGTTAAGAAGCTAAAAGGGAGGAAGGGTAAGATGCAAAGTCCAGCAGAGTATAAGGCTAGGTCACACTTGGCATGAGTTTTTAAAGTGCCTTAAAAATAAGTATGCATTTCTGCATGCTTTTTTTTCCATTTCTGCATGCGTTTTTTAAGGTGTCTGATGGCACCCTGCGTTTTTGCATGTGTTTTTTTAATATGGGCCCCTATGGAAAACGCGTGCGTTTTTGGATGATACTAAATGGTACTAATGTACCAGGCGTTTTTTGCATGCGTTTTTGATGTCACTACTCACATAAGGCAAAAACTCATGCCAAAAATGCATGCACTTTAGACATGCGTTTTTTGCTATTAGAACATGCATTTTGCTATTAGTGCATGCATTTTTTAACATGGGGTCTAGGGTGCGTTTTTACATGCTTTTTAAAAACGCAGGTCTCCAAAAAAAGCATGAAAAAAACGCAAGTGTAACCCTAGCCTAAGGCCGGATGGAAAACAGCCTTCATTTAGCCATGCTTAATCCCCTGTAAAGTGGCAAATTGACAGGTTGGCACCCTTTTTGGCCTGGCACTGGTTACTAAAAGAACCCCTTCTACCTTTTTTCTGGATTCAGTTAATTGGGAAGTAAGTCACTCTCCCGCTGATTAGGCAGATCAATGATAATGCAATGGTCAAGTGAACAAGGTGGTGATGTAAGAACAAGAGGCCGTCCGCCCCGCCTCACCTCCTGCAGTGACATCACCGCTCATACCCCCCTGCTCTATGTTAACCATAGAGCAGGGTGGGTATAAGCGGTGACGTCACCGCAGGGGGCGGGGCTAAGCGGCCGTTTCTAAAATAAACTCTGTGTTATACTGCAGACAAGAGAGACAATGATTGGCATCAGGAGGCGGCGGGGCAGATTAAACATGCAGGGATGTGAATCTGCTCCAGCCTATAGCCACCTTCTTTCTGCTGCAGGATGTAAGTTTTCTAAGTGTATTTTACTCGGGTACAGGGGGGCTCAAGGGCTGGGGACCCTTTGCCAGACATGCTGCATCCAGTGCTGTAATTAGATCACCATGCCTGGTTTGGTGACAGGCCCTCTTTAATAGTTATAATATTATAACATATAAAATATAACAATTAACATCCACTTGTAAAGATTGTGTAAAATCGAACTAATAATTATAATAACTTTATCAATTTAATAAACAGAACATAACAAGAAATACTACCTTATTATTTTCTTATAAGACGCTCCCCCCAAATTTAGTGGAGTAAAAGAGAAAAAAATAATTGTTTCATGTTAAATGAAGCCGTCTTATAATACAATCATATATGTCCCCCATTCTGGTACATATGCCTCCGCATCCTGGTGTATATAATAGGTATATATAAATATCCCCCTGGACCCACATTGCTATACTAATAGGGAGGGTTGCAGTGTGGAGCAGTGTGCCGGAGGCAGGCTGGGGCAGAGCGGTGGGACCAGAGCTTTGGGGGGTTGCGGTGGTGTGCAGTGGGTCCATCATGTTCTGTGTGCTGGTTTCATTCATTCCCAAACTGTAACTGTTTTGCAAAAGTTTAAAACTTTAATAAATTTGCCGTGGATCTCCAACCACAAACCATTTTCATAAGTCTTTAAACCTTGCGACCAGTTACAGCTTGGGAATGAAGGAAACCAGACACAGAGAAAAGGTGGCACCCACCGCACACCACCACGACTCCTCCGCACAGCTACGGTCCCGCTGCACTGCCTCCTCCTCTTGGGACCCGCCGTGTGCCTCCTCTGCTCCTCATGTAATTTGCCATTTTCAGGCCTTCTAGAAACCCTGAAACTCTTTTGACTAATTAATCAATATTATATTCGCCCTTTCATGTCTCATCGAAATTTCTTAACCCTTCATCCTTCCCTACTTTAATTTTTCTAAAAATAATGACCTTTGGGGTTTTCATTGGCTGTAGGCCATAAATCATCAACATTTACAGAAATAACACTTGACATAGATCACTCTGTAAGGGACTCTATATAATATATATTTCACTTTTGTATTGGATTACTGAAATAAATTAATTTTTTTGGATGATATTCTAATTCTTTGAGAGTACAAACTAGATACAATTAAGATAAAAACCAAGAATTGACACAATTGGTTTGAGGAATGAACCAAAAGAACTCACGTAACAAACTCCTAGGGACCCATTCTTCAACCTCTAGATTTAACTCTTGGAGCTCCTTCACAAAAAGACAGAACTATAAATAATCTTTATATCTGTGATAATCTACCAAAACACAATTACCTGTAGACATGCTTTTTTTTTGTAAATTAATATTTGCCAGTACCGCCCCGGCAACTTGAGGACCAGGGGGGGGGTGGGGGATTTTGTCACTCAACATGAGACCGGGGGGGGGTGCTATGAGGAACGGGGGGGTTTCAGTAGGCTTCACCCCCTCGGGTATTTTCTGGTACGTACCCCCCCCCATGTATTTTCCCGGTACCCGTACAACAACGTACCCCCAAAAAAAAAGCACTGCCTGTAAAATAACGGCTCAGTGGACACAAAGGAAGTTAGATTCCCAGGAAATCAAAGTTTATTTACATAATAGGCAAAAATAAAGATAAATAGCACCACACACTCAAGTGCTGGGAAACAGGCTCAATCGAGTACCGAGTGTAATAAATCAATGGAAATTCAAGTGTTTCCCGGGGGAGACCCCCCAGAAAAAAAATTGAAATAGATGGAAGAAAGGGCTCAAAGGAATGGAAAAAGCATTGTTCAAACACCCCCCCCCCCAGTGTGTATGAATAATGAATATAAAGGGGGACTTATGAACAATCCCATCTGTAGGAAATTTTACCTCCACCCTCCCGGGACCATAGAGAGGGCACCACCTTAAAAAGCATATTGGCACCCAGTAGAATAAGGAAACAAACAAGTGTAACAACAGGATCTAATGTATCAGTAGGGCAAGAAAGTGGGTGCGTTCAAATGGAACAAAAAAATTGTTTGCTGTTCTATATAAAAACATAAAACTGTTACATTTTCCTTAGGGATGAGCAAGTCTACCCGTTACTACTCGCTATTCGGAGAAAGTCGGGTACTCGCTGGACTCGTTACTCTGCGAGTCTTTTAGCGATTACTCGCACATAACAGTCCAATTAAATAGGGAAAGCAATTCCTCTGCTGCTGGACCCTATAAAGGTCTGGTAGCTAGGAAACCTGCAATAACTTATTTTATTTTATATAAGCGGCTATAAAAAGGCGTTCGTTGTAAAATGAAACTGTTTTTGACGGCTTTGCACGCCGTCACATTCCGCCCCATAGACAGCCGTTGGTAAACCGGTTTTAACCGGACAGGTTTATTTGACAAACGGATTACACAGGATAGTATCGGGCAATTAATCCGTTAGATTTCACATGGCTGTCAGGGACCGGATTGAACAGGAATGGGGGCAATCCTGTGAAATCCGTTTGAAAATTAGGTTAACGCTTTTTTTTCTACCACCCGCAAAACAATGTATTAGGGGAAATTTCAGGTTGTTCCTCTGCTGACAGACCTCTTATCTCTTAATGGGTCCAGGAACAGACACATTATTCGCTATTACTCCTTCCCCATTCTTTACATTGGACTCCTAACTCGTAACGAGTAGCGAGTCCCACCTCGGACTCGTTAGAGTCTAGCAATTTTTGAGTAAATTTAAGACCGCTCATCCCTAATTTCCCTTTCCCGTAATGAGGGAACAGTGTATCTATCAAGCACAGTTGGACTGTCATTTAAATTTTCGTTATTTATCTGTAAAATTGCATCTTGGCAAGGGAATATATAGGGAGGACGATTCAACCATACAAAAAAAGGGTTCATTCACATAACTTAACATAAAAATAGGTAAAACAACATTACTCCCCCCCACCCTCCCTCTGTTCCCCACTTCCTCTCCACACCAGAAAATAGGTAAGCAGCTTTAGCTCCCCCTTCGGGCCCGGGCGCTATTAGGGTTTGGGGTTGGGGGGGAGTTAAACCTTGGTTGATGTTACTGTGGCCATTAAAAAACCCGGGTGCCACATAGACATAACATAAAAATACTTTTTTTAAAACATGGCCTCTCGAGACACTGTTGTACTGTGCACGGGGGACGTATGGATCTGAGTTACCCCCGATGACCATATTCCCACGGACACCCTTAATAGGGTGCAAGCCCTGAACAGAAGAGAAATCTTCTGGGTTTTAAAAATGGACACCCAAAACCCGGGGTCTGTGAAGTATCCGACCTGTTTTTTTAAATGAAAGATCATGTTTTTATGCTGTGATAAATTGACCGTCAGGGTCCTTTGGTGCCCTGGATTTGTGAGGTAATCAATAATGTACAGGTGCCTTTTTTTTTGATAAATTGGGTTTGCTTAAATTTGTTTTTTTTTTTTTTCTACCTTACAGCGGGATTATGTGAACCCCCCTCCCCTTCGAGCCATCCTTTTGAGGTGTTTCGCTGCAGGTCCCAAGTAGTAATCCCTAGGAATAATTGAATGAAAGTCCTCTAAAGTAAAAATACTTTTTTAAAGGTTTTTTTGACAGTGCAAACTGTTTTCCTTTTTTCCCCTTTATCTATATTTATATATATATTATTTATAAAAATTTTACGACTTTTAACAACCCTCTTGGGGGTTAACCCAAGGTAGTGTTTACCTTTGGGGACACTTGAAGGCCCTCCGATCGTTTATTGCTGGGTAAGGCATTGACTTGAACCCCGACTTTGTGATTCAATTTTTTTTTTTTTTTAATTAGTTTTTTAAAAAAAAAAATTTTTTATGGAATGGGGCCCGGTTTAAAAAGGGCGGTGAAAGAATTCACACTAAGGGATACAATAAAATGGACTTTAGATCTTTTAGGGGGGGGTTCCATACACTTTGTTTTTTTAAATGTATATTGATTTTTTTGATTTTTATTATTCTAAAGAACTTTTTTATTTGGGGTTTTTAGTTTTTACTTTTCCAATGTAAAAAAAGACTTTTATAGATAATTTATATTTTAAAAAGGGTTTTGATGGGCTTCCTACGGGAACGATGTCAGTGTGATGTCACAAAAGGTTTTTTAAAGGGCTTATGACTGATGAAGTTCATGCCCTAAAAAGGGCCGGGGAGGGGGTTTGGGGGTCACTCGCTAGGACTGGGGCCCGGGGCGATTCTAAGGGGTACTCGCAATCTTACCCCGAATCCCCCTGGACTCGCACAGTGACGACCCCAAAGGGAATTCAATGGCAATAAGTACTTCCCAATACCCCTGTCAGCACGAGTCTGAGTGATTACTTTTCCGAGCCTAGAGTCTCGAATCCGAGTCCTGTTACGTATTGGGGATCGATTGGAATACAAATCTTTATGTTGGGTCAGCACAGGTGCGGTTGGTAGAAAACTTGTGAAATAGCCAATCATAGAGAAAGGGGCATAGAAATTGGTTGTGCAACTATGTTGGGCTGCTGTCCATCGTCACCCCTAGCACTATGACGGGAAAGGCATAAAAGGTTTTCCCCCCCTTTTTTGGGGCACATTCCGAGCGATCTGACCTAGTATGGGGAGAGAGAATAATGCTGGAGCAGTCGGGGATTTCGTGTGGAAGATTCCTATAAAACCCCAAAAAGCTCTTTTGAACGGGGGGGACGGGGTAGCTGTGAGGCGGCGGGGAGGAGGGAAGGGAAGAGAAGCTTTGTGCACACAGGGGGACCTCAACTTAGTTTTTTCACCCCCGGGTTTGAACGCTGCATCAAGGGGTTAGTGGGTGCGTTTTTTATTTTTTTTTTCCCAATCGTTTTTTTTCCTAATAACCCCTAGGGGTTATTTTTTCGGGGCAGCCCCGGGTTTCGCAGCAATCCCCTTGGGGGTGTAGTTGGTTTACTGCCAAGTGTACAGCGCCACTTACCCCGCCACAATGACCATTCACTAACCTAACCACATTCGGGGGGTTCCATTAAAAAAATTTTTTTGGAGTGTAGTGGGGGCTTTACTGAAGTGTACCGCACACTTACCCCCCGCCAGCAATGACCATTCCTAACCTAACCACATCCGGTGGGTGCGCATTTTAAAACCCAATTTTTTAGGGGGGAGTGTGCGGTTTCACCCAAGTTGGAAAACGCACACTTACCCCCCGCAATGACGCATTAGCTAACCAACCCATCTCGGGGCTGTGCGCATTTAAAAAAATTTTTTTTTTGGAGTGTATGTGCGGGTTCAGCCAAGTGGACAGCGCACACTTACCCCGCCACAAGTGACGATTCACTAACCAACCACCCCGGTGGCTGTCGCACTTGAAAAAATTTTTTTAGGGTGTAGTGGGGGCTTACGCCAAGTGTACAGCGCACACTTACCCCGCCAAAGTACGCATTTAGCTAACCAACCACAACTCGGTGGCTGGGCGCATTAAACCATTTTTGGGAGTTAGGTGCGGTTTCACTGCCAAGTGTGAACCACCTTAAACCCCCCCCGAAATGACGCATCAGCAACCTAACCACTGGGGGGTGGCCCCTTGAAACAATTTTTTTGGGAGTGTAGTGTGCGGCTTCCTCCAAGGGGGACAGCGCACACTTACCCGCCGAAGTACGCATTCACAACCTAACCACATCTCTGGCTGTCGCCCTTTTAAACCAATTTTTTTGGGGGTTTTATTGCGGGGTTTATCCAATGTGAAAGCCACACTTTCCCCCCACAATGACCATTCAGCTAACCAACCCATCTCGGTGGCTTGCGCATTGAAATAATTTTTTTTTGGGGTGTATTGGGGTTCACTCCCCCAATGTGACAGCGCACACTTACCCCCCAGCAATTACGCTTCAGCAAAAAAACACATCCGGTGGCTCCATTCAAACCAATTTTTTTGGGTTATTGCGGTTTCACTCCAAGTTTAGAGGCACACTTACCCCGCCAAAAAGGACCATTCAGCTAAACCCAACCACATCTCGGGGGCTTGCGCACTTGAAACAATTTTTTAGGGGGTGTAGTTTCGGCTTCACTGCCAAGTGTGACAGCGCACACTTACCCCCCCAAGTGACCATTCACAACCTAACCCAAAACTCGTGGCGGCCCCTTTGAAACAATTTTTTTTGGGGGAGGTGTGCCTTCACTGCCAAGTGTGACAGCGCACACTTACCCCCCAGAAGTACGCATTCAGCAACCCCAACCACATCTGGGTGGTGGGCCATTTGAAACAATTTTTTTGGGGTGTGTGGGGCTTCAGCCAATGTGACAGCGCACTTTTACCCCCCAGCAAGTGACGCTTCACTAACCTAACCACATCTGGGCTTGCGCATTGAAACTTTTTTTTTTAGGGATGTAGTTGCGCTTCACTCCAAGGGGGAGAGCGCACACTTACCCCGCCAGCAATGACGATTCACTAACCTAACCAATCTCGGTGGCTGTGCGCTTTTAAAACCAATTTTTTTAGGGATGTAGGTGGGTTTCACTCCAAGTTAGAGGCACACTTCCCCCCCAGCAAGGAGATTAGAACCAACCACACCGTGGCGGTGCCACTAAAACCCAAATTTTTTAAGTTAGTTGGGTCACTGCCAAGGGGGGGCGCACATTTCCCCCCCACAAGTGGCTACAGAACACCTAACTCCAATTGTGATGGCATTCCTACAAGCCCAAAAAAAAAAACAATTACAAAAAGGATTTGAAAGGGGACAGGGACGACTGGGGCCGCAGATTTTTGGGGCCCAAAAGGCCGGTAAATACACAGCCTAGTTTGATAAACCTTTTTTTTACCTAAAATCCCAGTACTCAAAGAAAACGGTTGACCCGGAGACATGACAAATAACATCTTGGGGGGTCAACGCCCTCGACCAGTTCGCAGTACCAAATCCGGGCAAGACTTCTAGTGTCGCTACAGACAATGCAGCGCCACCAACCTCAAAGTCTCAAAATCCTAAACCCCAGGGCAGCCAAGGAAAATTTGAATAGGACCTTGGCACTGGATGACTTATTCTTTATAAAGGGGGTTTTTTTGTCACTGCCTAAAACTTAAAGTGAAAAATTTCCCCTACTGGGGGCCAAATTTTTGGAAGAGCGTCCTGAAAAACCTTTCACAAATGAAACAGTACTCAGGGGGTGGATAATAGAGATAAACACACTCCATCGGCCAGCCTCTCATCATTTACCCAGAACCTTTGAAGGGGAAGGGGGTAGAACCACAACCCCGATTGCTAATTGCATACCAAGAGAGCACCAGGAGGACAAAGGGCTATTACCAGGGAAAAAAAAAAAAAGGTGTACTGTCTCCAAAAACCCAAAATGGAAACATTGCCCAAATAGCGCAACTGGGGCACAAACTGTCCAACTGTTCACAACTGCAAACACAGTTTTCCCAAAATGTGCCACTTTTTGGGGTTAACAGAGTCACTCCTCTTCCCCAATTTAAAAAAAAAGGACAAAAAACCAGGGGGGAAATTTTTTAAGGGTGCCCAACTTCCAAATATGGTTTTCTGTAAGTTCCCCCGGGAAGGTTAGAAGGCCGGGGAAAAAGGGAAAACCCGAGCACCACATATCGCAAGCAATTCTCTTAACACCCAAAATTTAGGGGGCCCCCATCAGGGTTCAAAAACATGCCTTTTGACCAAACACTTTCCACCACCTCAAAAAACCCTCACCACAAGTGTTCCGGGTTCAGCCCTCTCAAAACGACCCCCAAAGGTGCTTTTCAAGACAGACATGCAGAGTCAAACCTTTGTCAGTCGGCCAAACGTGCAGTTGTCGGGCCCCGTTAGAAAGACAGGGAAGTTAAACCGACCCCCATATTCCCAAAAAGTACAGCGAAAATACCCCAATTTTACTGGGAAAAAGCTGCCCTTTGGGGTTGTGGTACAAGTCTTTTCGGGGGTTGATGCTGGGGGGCCCACGATACTCTGCCCAGCCGGTTTTTTTCTCACGATGCCGTTCCCCCTTAAAACCACCGGGTTAACAAATTAAAACGGCTTTTTAAAAAATGCTGCCCCCCAAAGTCCCCCTAACCACAGTGACAAGTAGTTGGGACAGGGGAAAACATTTCACAACGGTCATGGGTCAACCGGTGGAGAGTGTCCCAATTCTAAAACTGAACATCTGAAACTTTCCAACTCCAGAATGGGGCCCAACATCATTCCGGGTGTCTCCCCCCAAAATGTCCATCCCAACTGCTTCTGCCCCTTCCTTGCCCCCTGCTGACCCCAAGCCCCTAAATCCATTGGGAGCTTGCATACTGCTTCGCAAGGCCAACGCTTCTGAAGCTTATCTGCCCGGACACACGTCACAGGGGAACGGTTGGGGAAAGGGGCTCAAAACGACCCATGAGTGGCTGGCCCCCCGGGAAAATACAACCGTCTAGTTTGACGATAAGTAAAACCCTTTTGGGGGGAAAAAAAAGCCGGAAATTGAAACCCTTTCATGGCGCATGTCCTAAAAACCCGGTATTCAAAATTCCTAAAAAAATACCCAGATTTCTGAGCTACGAAAGGGGGCAATTTTTTTCGCCCATTTAAAAACATTCCCACAGACTGCAATCTTTCTCCCTTTTAAACCAATTTAACTTGCCCAAACAAAGGGGTAATTTCGACCCCCTACGCGAGGAACCCCCTTCCTTTTGCTGGAAAGGGTTTTAAAGGAGCAAAGGCAAAGGGAATTTCACGCAAAATGCCCGTCAACCTGAAATCATACCACAACATCGGTACTTTCAGGGGGTTATCGCTGCCCTTTTTCGAGGGGGGGATAATTTTGAATCTGTACCAAACTCGTCGGGGGTCATCGATTATAAGTTCACCACCCCCATCTCTGCCTGCTCCAAGCCCCCCTATTAAATTAAAAACAGATGCTTTGAGAGCACAGCGGATGGTAGGACCCAGAATTGAACATCGCTCCCCCAGCCACCCTAGCCAATATCACAGGCTACATTGGTTCAGGAAGATGTTGATGAGGGAGAGAAGAAGTTTTATTTTTCTGGTACTGATAAAAACCCCCTGATGGACCCCCAAAACCCTACGTTTATCCCGGAAAAGATGGGGGGGCTAAAGGGAAGGCGGACCCCATTTGGGGGCCCCACACGGTAGTGATCTTCTTTTTTTTTTAAAAACCCCGAGGAGATGATCTTTGCGCTTAGCACACATGGAAAAAGGAATGTTCAATTTTCCCCAAAAAAACCCAAACGCGCATACACCTAGACAGCGCCCCTCTAGGGGTTGTCAATTTTTTGGGGACCCACGGTACAAAACAAATTTCTTTCGCTGCTGTCCCCCTCATCCAGGGGCTTAACGATGGATCATTAAAAAAGGGTTTTTTTTGATTTTTTGCGGCAATATCACCGTCTAAAACCCCGTAAAACATCAAGAACCAGCCTTTCAACAGCACCCCTTTGTTGGGACAAAAAGCCATCAATGAAAAGGGAAAAAGGGGGGGGAAAGGGATGTCCGCCAACTGGGCGATGTTAAACAGCCCTTTTCCCAACCCAAAAACGTTTTTTTGACTACGGCCCCCTTTTGAGAGGAGCCCAACAATTTTCCAACAGGGTGCGCAGTATTTTCCAAATGACGTACCCCCTTTTCCCAAACCCACCCTTCTGTAAACCCCTTTTAAATTTCTGGGTTTCCAAGCTGCAAACTTGGACTGAGCTGTCATTGTTCCCTTTGGGGGGTGCGGGGATCCCCCGCTGCTATTACATCAGAGCGTTTTTTCAGTGCCGCGGGGGGGGTTGTTCCCCTGAAAAGGCCCGCCTCCCCACAAAAAATCCAAAGGGTCACCAATTTTAAAATTTAACAAGGTTTGGGTATCATCACAGTTCCCAACCCTCCTGACGACAGTACAAAACCCTAATTAACCTAATCATAATTTTTTATATTGGGATAAATTTCGCTTTTAACAATATCCCTTTTTGGGGCAGGAATTAAAAGAAAAACCCCCTAGCCCCTTTTTATTTCTTCGCCCCCAGTCCAAGCAATAATATGCTAAAGGCCAAGCGCCCTGCTTTAAAAAAAAAAAAACTTATTAAGCCCTTTGGGCTAATTTTTTAAGGGAACCAAGCCTACGACTGCTGGGGCCTTGGGTTTTTCTATGCTCCGAGCCCCAAAAATAATATGAAAGGGGGGCCCAAACGCCCTTTTTATGAAAAAAAAAACGTTATTAAGCCCTTTGGGCAATTTTTTTAGGCCCCAACCACCCCGCATAGTTGGCCTTGCTTTTCTTTTTCCCCGAGTCCAAGAAAAAATATGAAAAAGGGGCCCAAAAACCCCCGCTTTTTTAAAAATATACTTTTTAACCCCCTTTGGGGAAAAATTTTTTTTGGCACCAACCACGACGCATATTGGTTTTCTTTTCTATGCTCCGAGTCCAACAAAAATGCAAGGGGGCCCAAACCCCCCGCCCCCTTTTTTAAAAAATATTTTAAATTTAACCCCTTTTGGGGTAATTTTTTTGGGGACCAAGGGGCCCCCACTGCAAAAATTGGCTTGCTTCTCTATGCTCCTAAACCAACAAAAATAAAAATGGCCAAAAGGGGCCCCCCCCTTTTTTTAAAAAAAATTTTTTTTTTTTTTTCCCTTTTGGGTTTTTTTTGAGGCACCAAGCCTCCCCCTGCATAGTTGGCCTTGCCCTTTTTCTATGCCCCTAGCCCCAACAAAAATATTTCAAGGGGGCCCAAACCCCTGCTTTAAAATTTTTAAAAAAATATTTTTTAACCCCCTTTGGGGAAATTTTTTTTAGGCACCAACCTACGATGCTATTTTGGGGGTTGCTTTTTCATGCCCCCCATCCCAAACAATAATATGCAAGGGCCCCCAAGGGGGCCCCCCCTTTTTTTTTTAAAATATCTTTATTAAGCCCCCTTTGGGGGTAATTTTTTGAGGGGGGGCCCCAAACCTCCCCCTGCAATTTTGGGCCCTTTCTTCTTTAAAGTCCTAGTCCAAGCAATAATATGCAAGGGGGCCCAAACCCCCTGCTTTATTTAAAAATAAACTTTATTAAGCCCTTTGGGCAATTTTTTTAGCCACACGGGGAAAAAAAGTTTCATGTTTTGGGGACACCCGGGGTAAAAGCTTTGTAGGGCCCCCAAAAACCTACATTTTTAAAAACCCAAAAAGGGGGAAAACCCCCCTTTGGGGGTAATTTTTTGAGCCACACAGGCAACAACTTATCAGGGGTTTGGGGGAAAACCCGGGGTAAAAAACTTGGGATGGCCCTTAGACCCAATTTTTTAAAAACCCAAAAAAAAGGGAAAAACCCCTTTTGGGGGGTAATTTTTGACCCCCCCCCCCTAACAACTTACATGGTTTGGGAACACCCGGGGAAAAAACTTTGTAGGGCCCCCTTTAAATACTTTATCCCAAAAAAGGGAAACAGCCCCTTGGCTTTTTTTTGAGCCACACAGGTAACAACTTATCAGGTTTGGGAGAAAACCTGGCTAACAAGTTTTTGGGGGCCCTTAGACCTAATGTAAAACCAAAAAGGGAAAAAAAGGGGCCCTTGGGGCAATTTTTCGGGCCCCCAAAACCCCTTGCCTGCATGGGGGTTTTCCCTTGGACTATAAATCCTGCGGGCCCCCTGAAAAAAGGGGCCCCAAATGTCGCCCCCATAAAAAACGCGTAGACGCGATGTGTGCAGTAGATCCCACCTTAAAATGTGTGTTCAAAGTTTTTTTCCCCATAGCGAGGCAAAAAAAACCCCCCAAAAAACACGGGCACTGTTTGCCCAGAAAACAGTTGTTGTGGGTCTGTTTCCCCCCCTTTAAAAAAACCCCAAGGGGTGACTTCATCCCATGGGGCCTAAATTTTTTGCAAATGATGTTTCCCCTCCCCGGGCCACCACCCAACCCCCCCGGGGGGGAAATCCTTGACCCCCCCTCTCCTTAAACCCCCACCTCTGCCCCAACCAAGTCCTGTTTTTCCCAACCCAAAAAAAAATTTAACCAATTCGGCCCGTTCCTAAATCCTGACACTGGGGAAACACCTAAATCCCTCATCTCTCCCCCTACTAGGGAAACCTCCTTCGCATTAGGTCCCCCTGCCAACTTTTTTAAAAACCCCCAAAATCTAAAACTAAACTCTCCTCCCGGCTAACCCATCGTCCTAAACGTTTCCCCCCTTTAATCCCCCTCCAACCCTTCCCCCACTGGCCCCTGGCCCCCAGGAGCCATTTTAAAAACGACCTGTTTTTCAAACCCTTACACAACCATCCCCACCATACATCCCCCGACATGACTCCCGATACCATCCCTCAGGGCAACCCGTTCATCCCAAAAAGGGTTGTCCAACAGTCCACCCTCATCTCCTTTTCCCCAAAACCCCCTACGGGATTTCTCCCGGCCCCACCCCCCCATGCTTGGAACCCCCCGCCCCACCCCATCATTTCAGTCGCCTCCCCCTTAAACCCTTTAAAAATACTTAAAAAACTCCCCCTTTTCCCCCAGGGGGCCCAAACCTCCAAATGAGACCCCGCTACAGGCCCCCCGACCCACCCCCCTTTCCCCCCCCCATTGAAACCCCACCCACCCCTCGTAGAATGTGAGCCCCCGCGACAGGGTCCTCTACTATTTTTACCTGTATGCCTTATTTCCATGTTTTTGTTTTTGTCCTTCTTACCTTTTCCCCATTACAGCCCATGGGAAAACCCCCGGGGCCCCCATATAAAAAAATAATTTTAATAATTATGTGAAATTGAAGCCCAAAACCAAAAAAAAAAAAAAACATTCACCTTTAAAAAAAGACAACACAAAGCTTTTTTTTTAAAAGGTGTTTAAAAAAAAAAAATGGCAGCACTGGGTTTTGGGAAATTTCCCAAAAAAAAATCCTTTAATTAAGGAAAAAAAAATCCAAAAAAATAAATGGGGGCCCTACAGGGGCCCGGGGGTGGGGGGTTTTTCCCCTCCCCGCAAAAGGTCAAGGCCCCACGGGTGGCCCGGCCGAACCCCCTTTTTGGGGGGACTCTGAAAGGTCTGGAACGGGGGAGGGGGCCCGTTTGCGGCCACTGCAGGGGCAAAGCCCTTTTGGGGTGGGGGGTTTTGGGTGTCCCCCTGTTGTGGGGGCCCCCCCCCGGGCCCGTAGAGTTTATTTTCCCCCTCCAAATACTTGGGGAAAAAATCACCCCGGGGGGGGTTTTTCCGGGGGGGCAGCTTCCAGCCTTCTGTAATGCGGGCCTTCCCCCAGTAGCCCCTTTTTAAAGGAATATTTTCCATGAATGGGATAATATGGGGCAAAGTCAGCATTACTTTTTGCACACTTAATTGTTGCGGGCCCCGGGGTGGACCATAAGCTGGGCCCGGGCCCTTTTGGGGGTGGCCCCGGGCCCCTGGGGGTGGCGGTGGGGGTCTGGGCGCCCCCGGGGTGGCGGTTGGTTTCGGCCCCCGCCCCCTGGTGGTTTGGGGGTGGTGTCTGGCCCCGCCGTGGTGGGGGCGGGGGGGCGGCCCTGCCGCTGGGGGGGGGGGTGGTTTGGGGCGGGGGGGCCCCCCCCCGCGGGGGGGGGGGTGGTGGGGTGGGGGGGACGGGGGTGGTGGTTTTGGGTGGGGCCCCCCCCCCGGGGGGCGGTGGTGGGGGTGGGCCCCGGGCCCCGGGGGGCGGCGGTGGTTGGGGGTGGCCCCGGCGATGCGGGGGGGGTGGTGGTGGTGGCGGCGGCGGGGACGGGGGTGGTGGGGGTGGCGCCGGGGCCTGGGGGTGGTGGTGGGGGGTTTCCACGCCGCCTTCTGTTTGGCGGGGGGGGGTTTAAAAGCACGCCCCCCTCTGTAGTAAGCTTTTCTGTGGTAAAGTAAAAAAAAATTTGTGAAACATTGCCCTTTGGGGAAAAAAAAAAAAAGGTAAACATTAAGTTTTCACGCTTTTTGACCCCTGTTATCTGGGTATTATTAATCAATATTTGTTATTATTTTTTAAAAAATAACCAAATGTACATAAAATAAAAGGGAAAACTGATTTTTTTGCTAATTTTCCCAAAAAAAACTAATCTTTTTTTCCCCCCCCTTTAAAACCCCCCCCCCCCCCCTCCCATCTAAACAACAATGAAACACCAATGGTTCACAGAAAAAAAAAAGTTTCCCCCCGACTTCACTTTTTTTTTTACATACTTAATTTCAAAAAAGTTTTTCTTATATATTATATAAAGCAGGAAGGGGTTTTAAAAGGGAAAAAATATATTTTAATATAATCTATTTTTTAAAAAAGGGGGGTTTTAAAATTTCCCCCACTGTAGCCTAATCCCAAAAATCCTTGCGTCACCCCGCGAGCGGAGAGGGGGGTTTGCCTTCCCGAGCCGCAGACCTTAAAAATCACACAGCCCTTTTAGCGTTTTCCAGCGCCTCGCCCCTCCGCTCACAGCAAAAAACCCCCCCCCCCCACAGCGCCCAAACCGCCCCGGGGGCTGGGATTTGTACTTCCCCCTCTGTGCACCCCAGGTCTTAGGGAGATCATGATGCTGACAGCGGGGGGGGGAAAAACAAAACAATCAAAACAGAGGGTCAGTGTAGGAGGGGATGACAGACCCCGCCGGGGCCTGTGAAAACTGCAGAGGTCACAAACGGGGCTTGGTGGGGACAAGGGGAGGCCGGGGGGTACACGTACCGGGCACGCTCTGCTCCTGGAGATGTCCCGGTTCCCGTCGCAGGTACTACGCTGGGCGCGCTCCCCGCCCAAAACCCGCCCTCTGCCAAACAACCCACACCTCCACTAACCTCCTCACAACCACACCCCCCGTTTTTTCCCTTTTCCAAATGCATTTTTGCGGCCGTATCTTTAATAAGTCAAAATTAAGGGGGTAATCGGGTCTGCTCCCTCCCCCCAACACGTAGCCCATCTATTAACCCTATTCTCATCATATATACCTGCTACCCCCAAAACCCTTTTTTACCGCTACCCCAGCCCCCCTTATACTCTGCTACCTCAACCCCCTGTATCCTTACCCCAACCCCCGTATACCTGCACCCACAACCCCCTGTAACTCTGCTACCTCAGACCCCCGTATACCGCACCCACAGACCCCCCCGTATACCTGCTACCTCAGACCCCCGTATACTCTGCTACCCACAGACCCGCCTGATACTCTGCTCCTCAACCCCCTTTACTCGCTACCCACGACCCCCGTATCCTGTAAACCCCCGACCCCCTGTATACTCCCTTCTACCCCAGAGCCCGTATCTCTGCACCCCCAAACGCCGTATAAAATTTCTACCTAGACCCCGCCTGTATACTCGTACCCCCAAACCCCCTTATACTCTCTACCCCAAAACCCCCTGATATCTGCTACCCCCAGACCCCCGGGATACCTTCCCCCACAAGATTTCCCGATACCTCTACCTCAACCCCCTGAACTCCTACCCCAACCCCCCCCTTTTACTCGACCTCAAACCCCCGATACTCTCTACCCAACCCGCCTGTAATCGGACCCCGACCCCCGTAACTCTCTACCCCGAGACCCCGTACTCTGCTACCCAGACCCCCTGATACTTGCTACCCCAGACCCGCCAACTTGCAAACCCAACCCCCGGGGAACCCGCTACCCAAACCCCCTGTTACTCTGCACCCACAAGACGCCGTATACTCTGCACCTCAGACCCCCTTATACCTTTCACCCACAGACCCCCTGTAACTCTGCACCTCAGACCCCCTTATCCGCTACCCAACCCGCCGTAACTCTGCTACCCCAACCCCCTGTAACTCTGCTCCCCAGAGACGCTGTAAAACCCTACCTCAGACCCCCTGTAATCTGCTACCCACAGACCCGCCGTATATCTGTACCTCAGAAACCCGCCTGTATACTCTGCTACCCCAGCCCCCTTATACCTGCTACCCCAGAACGCCTGTATACCTCTACCTCAGACCCGCCGTATACCTGAAACCCCCCAGACCCCCTGTATACCTTTTTACCTCAACCCGCCTGTAACCTGCACCCACAACCCCCTGAACTCCCCTACCCCAAGACCCTTTTCTCTGCTACCCAGACCCGCCTGTATACTCTGCTACCCCCCAACCCCCCCGATACTCTGCTACCTCAGACCCGCCTTAACTCTCTACCCACAGACCCCCGTATACTTGCACCTCAACCCCCCCGTAACTCGCTACCCCGACCCGCCTGTATACCTGCACCCAGACCCGCCTGTATACTCTGCTACCCACAGACCCCCTGTATACTCTGCACCCACAAGAGACGCCTGTATACTCTGCTACCTCAGCCCCGCCTGTATCTCTGCTACCCCAGACCCCCTTAACTCGCACCTCAGACCCCCTGTATACTCTGCTCCCCACAACCCCCTGTATACCTGCTACCCACAAGACGCCTGTATACTCTGCTACCTCAGACCCGCCTGTATACTCTCTACCCACAACCCCCCCTTTTAACCTGCTACTCAACCCCCCCTGTATACTCTGCACCTCGACCCGCCTGTATACTCTGCTACCCTCAGACCCCCTGTATACTCTGCTACCCACAGAGACGCCTGTATACTCTGCTCCCCTCAACCCGCCTGTATACTCTCTACCCACAGACCCGCCTTATACTCTGCTACCTTCAACCCCTTATACTCTGCTACCCACAGACCCCCTTATACTCTGCTACCCACAGAGACCCTTATACTCTGCTACCTCAGACCCGCCTGTATACTCTGCTACCCACAGACCCGCCTGTAATACTCTGCTACCTCAGACCCGCCTGTATAACCTCCTACCCACAGACCCGCCTTTTAACTTTTGCAAACCCACAAGACGCCTTAACTCTGCTACCTCAGACCCGCCTGTATACCTCTGCACCCACAGACCCGCCTGTATACTCTGCTACCTCAGCCCCGCCTGATACTCTGCACCCACAGCCCCGGGCCTTATACTCTGCACCACAAGACGCCTGTATACTCTGCTACCTCAGACCCCGCCTGTATACTCTGCTACCCACAAACCCCCCTGTATACTCTGCACCTCAGACCCCCTGTATAACTCTGCTACCTCAGACCCGCCTGTATACTCTGCTACCTCAGACCCGCCTGTATACTCTCTACCCACAGAACGCCTGTATACTCGCTACCTCAGACCCGCCTGTATACCTGCTACCCACAGACCCCCTTATACTCTGCTACCTCAGACCCGCCTGTATACTCTGCTACCCACAGACCCGCCTGATACTCTGCTACCCACAAGACGCCGAAATACTCGCTACCTCAGCCCCCCGCCTGTATACTCTGCTCCCCCACAGACCCGCCTGTATACTCTGCTACCTCAGACCCCCTGTATACTCTGCACCCACAGACCCGCCTGTATACTCTGCTACCCACAGAGACGCCTGTATACTCGCTACCTCAACCCGCCTTATACTCTGCTACCCACAGACCCCCTGTATACTCTGCTACCCACAGAGACCCCGTATACTCTGCTACCTCAACCCCCGTAACTCTGCTACCCACAGACCCGCCTGTATACTCTGCTCCCCCACAGAGCCACGTGTATACTCTGCTACCCACAACCCGAAATGAACCTAATTATATATTAATAAATAATACTAAATGTACAC
The DNA here is from genome assembly GCA_033576535.1 of Allobates femoralis. Taxonomy (NCBI): domain Eukaryota; kingdom Metazoa; phylum Chordata; class Amphibia; order Anura; family Aromobatidae; genus Allobates; species Allobates femoralis. The sequence continues at coordinate 13,829,107 of JARQOC010000010.1, forward strand.
AACAGTGCTGCAGACACATACCTTGGCATACGGGCCACCGGGTGAAGGAAGGACAGCCGGTCATAAAAATGGTAGTGGTTGGCAATGGAGCGGCTCCCGGTTTGTCTCCAATACTGCCGGTACTGCTTCTTATGCGGTCCCGGCAGCTCCCCACCGTTTTTAAGATGGCCCAAACTGTGAAATGATTTGAAACCGCTTTTTGAGAGTGTAAATATTTGAAACAACAAAAGAAAGTTACAAAACAACAAAAAACATTTTATTTTATTTGTGTGTGTAATGTGTATACAAGGCACGTGACACACAGTGTGAACATCATCAACACATTACGGACATTGACTCACTGGCCACAACACAAATGAGGCAGGACACATGTCAACGCAAGAGAATTAATAGTGCGGGCCCAACTCGGGGCATTAGTGGTATTTATAAAACACCCAACCCCTTGCCAAAGAGGGCCCGGAGGAACAACATTAAACTCATTGTACTGTTGTGACCCCACCAAATATAGGGAACTATGCGGGGGAGCTGATAACACATTCAGGGGCCTGTATACCCGCTATGGGGCCCTGTATTCCCACTGCGGGGCCCTGTAAACCCCTGGGGCCCCTGTCTACCCACTGCTGGGGGCCCTGATACCCACTGCTGGGGGGCCTTACACACACACTGAGGGCCCTGTATACAGGGACTGACTGGCACCCTACAGTTTGGGTCGAACCCTCCCTCACTGGCCCACACAGGGAGGACGGGTTGGGGGGGGTGATACTGGCGGCCGCCTCACATCACCGCACTCCCGCATTATCCTATGGGCTCGCTCCCACCGCGCCTCGCGCTCCTCACAGCCGCTCGCTAACATCGCAGCCGCACGCCACTCACAGACGCTCCTCCCGGGCGCAGCCGCGTGCTGATGACTATCGCGCGCCAGGAGGGTTCCGTTCCGCCTGCTGCTCAGGGACATGCGGATTATTCATGCTCCTGCAGCCGCATGACCCGTGGCACCTGGCCAGTCCGCCCCTGCCGTAAACCACAATATGGGGGCATGTATACCCAGCTGGGGGCCTGTAAACTCGCACGGAGGTGTATACTCTGGGTGGGGGCTGCTACCAGTGTAGCCCTGTAAAACCAGGGATGGCGGGAATATGTTTTCATAGTTTTTCGGCAAAAATAGGGGGGGCGGCTTATAACGGTCGGCTTATACCGAGTAATATACAGAAATGCAATATATAACGTGTAAACTCATTTAACTTACTTAGATTGCTCTGTTCCTCAGGTCCCCGATGGAACCAGGGAACATCTCTTGGGCGATCTCTCTCCAGGGGTATTAATTAGGGTCGTATCCCCATAACTCAGGACTGTAGGGAGCCATAGAAATTGGACGACCTCCACAATCAATAAGAGCAGCGTGTTCACCAGCCACGTCCTGCTGCCAGATTGCACTGATAATGGATCGCTCTGTGTGTGCGCCTGCAGCGCGACCGCTTCCTGTTTCCTTAAACCATGGTGTGTGCTGGAGAATCCCTTCCCCGCATCATCGCTACAAGCCTCAAAATAAGAAAAACCAGCATTTGGACTCGCACACTTTCAAGACACATCACGAGTTGTAAATGTCATTTTCGCTATTACTCGGGTCCCATTCATTAACATTACTCGCGGGACTCGCAACGAGTCCCGAGTCCTTGACTCGACTCGTTGGGTCTTCATTCCGATTTTTTTTCACTCGCCCATCTCTAGCCGGGAGGCCACGAAACGCGTCGGCAATTTGTGTGTTTGCATGTGTGAATAAAGTGTGTCTTTCCTATCCGGGGATCTCCTTGTGGTCGAGCGCAAGAAATCCCAATCTTTTCTCCTTTTCTCCTTTGCAGCGCTGTTTCTTCTACGGGATGTGACACATCACAACCTCATCAGATGAGGACAACCATAGTTATTGTGCTGGTTCCCTCGGTTTACCGCCTTAGTGCGCTCCCCTTTCTTCCTTTCAGTAATAAATCAGTCCATGATCGTTTGGTGGGATCCCCGATCAGTTTGGAACAGTGATATCCCGCCATGGGGCTTTGATTTAGCGTCAATAAATGACAGCCGATTCAAAGGGTTAAACCCACCGTGGGATCGCTGATCGATCGGTGGTGTTAGCCTCACATCTCAGCGATGATATCATTGAGATGTGGTGGGGTGATGTGAGCTCATCGCGGGACCACATCAAAGAGAGGGATCCACACATGATGCACCTAGTACATCATGTGCCGAAAGGGGTTAGCTGGGTGTAAATACCTTGTCTCCCTTTAATTTTTCATTTTGTGGCTCTGTAAAATGAGTTGGTTCGGCCTGCATAAAGTGGCTGTTGGTGCATGTATCAGGGATAGTTACCACCCCTCAGGCTTTTAGTAGTCCCATGAACAATCACCTTGCGTCGCTGATAGAGTTCATTCTCTGTATTAATCTTGAGCTGGTATTAATCATGACTTTGTGGATAAATAATGCAGTTCTTGCTGAACTTCCAAAGCTTAGTTACTTGAAGACTGCCTTTTTTGGGGAATTGATGTTCTTATTTGGTCTGTGGGGGAAGTGAGGGGGTTTTAGTTTAGGGCAATCAGGAGCAGGGCAAGGGGGGCGGCCCAAACATCCTTACATTCAGAGTTTTAAATTCTGGAAACAGAGTAAGCTAGGGACCCCCATCTAAGGGTAAGATTAGTACCCTTATTACCTTTGCCACTGCCATCCTGCTACCTAATCCCCTTGTCCGTTATAACCCCCCATGACAAATGCCTGCAATCTCCTCCGTAACTTTCATGAAGGGGTTATATTGATTTTATTGATTGTTATTTTCCATTAGGTGGCACAAGAAATTTTAAGTCTATGCCCTTTTTCCCCGAAGAGAAAAAATTTGGCATACATGCATTCAGAGCACTCACACCTGCTGCCACTTCGAGAAAGCTCTGCACTGGTGTGGTGCTCATAGCTAAATCTTCTTTAGGAGGGGACCTGCACTTGCTGAACTTCTAGGATGCTTAGTAGCCTTATTCCAAGCAACTGAACCTTTCTCTTGAAGTTCTTGCTAATACAATAATTAATTTATTTACATTTGCAATTAACTAATCACTCGTCATAACAAACTAATTTCATTTGAATTGCCACATAAAAAACCAAAGCAACAAACTAAGGGTGCTTCAACGGGGGTCAGGGCGATCCAGGGCTGTCAGGGGTGACAGCTCCGGACCGGATTTTTTGGCCCCCTAGTATCCTATGGGGCAGATGGGGCCGGATTTGCACTAGTGGGAGAATGGGATTTTTCTACGGACACAAAAACGTTGGCGTCTTCCGGATTCCACTAATTCCCCCGGATCCTCCTAAATCCCCCCCAGATTCCCCAATCCTCCCGGATCCTCCCCGGATTCCCCCGGATTCTCCTAGATCCTTCCGGGGCAATCCGGGGCTCCCTTAAACATGGGAACCATGGGGCCCGATTGCCCCCATCCGGGAGAATCCCGGAACCGACACCTGCTGCTGCACGCCCTAATTTTTTCAGGACCGCGGCTAGCTCCCCCGCGAGCCGCAGTCCTGTCATGACACAGCATCTGCGTCAGGCTGCACACCGGACCGGGGCATATTAGCCCTCCTTTTTGGTGTGCTGATCCGGTCCGGGGTTTCAGGTTTTTCCCCCCGACAGCTCCGGATTGGACCTGACCGTAGTTTGAAGTCACCCAAGTAAAGAAAACCAATTGTGTAACACAATTTAGGTCAAATTAATATTCAATTGATTGCAATCTGTACAGAACAAAATTTCAGGAACGCTTCAGCATAAATAACTTTTTTAATGCTAAAAGTAAATCACTTTGACTTTGTAACATTTGTCAGGATATTTATGAGACAAATTTTTTAATGACAAAATAGGATTTAACTAAGAGGATTATTCCAGCAGGTTCTGTCAAACTTGTTATACAGGAAACTTACATATTGTTTTTTGGAAATGGGCCTGAATGGGGAAAAAAATGCACAAAATAACAAAAAAAATACAAAAATTTACTTTTTAATACAAAGTATTTCACCACAAAGCTTTACAAGTCATTCATTCACTCAATACAAATTGGGGAAGTCAGGCTGTGTTATAAGCTGGACACAAAGTCTTTGTGGCCTGGAACTATGGAACTGAAAAGAAATTAAAAAATCACTGAGCATAAATCAAACATTTGTAACAGTTCACGTGGCACAGTGGGTAGGAATAACTGGGGAAAGAGTTTTACATCATTTAAAATGACTTTACTAAAGACATGGATTTTTGAGACTGATGATTATGTCCCCTACAAATAACCTGAAATGGGGAAATGTTTTGTAAAATAGACAAACAAGTACCAGACAAAAATTTAATTCCAATCGAGTTTATTTGAATTAAAGCAGTCATCCAAGCTAGAATGATAATTCTGCAGTCATCGTGTAACTGTAACTTATCTATCCCCCACACCCACTTGCGCTGCGAGGGTTCACGTTTTTTTAACCCAGGAAAGGATTGCAATTATGCAACATGCATGTTCCGGCATGTCCCCACAAGACTAGTGGGGGCAGCCTCGTTCAGTACAAGTTGTTTTTGATTTACTCACTTAGCGTGTTGGGGACACTCAAATGGTAGCGGGATTGAGGCAAACAGGCAAATTTTCCATAAAATAAAGTCCAGCAGTTTATTAAGCCATGGAACATTAGTGACATACCAGCCTGTTATAATGACGGATGCACACACTTGCAAAACAAAAAGGAAAAGGGGCGCAAATGTGTAGGATCCCGTTATTAAAAACGTCTAAGTGGCGTGGATAGGTGGCCACTCACCTTATCGGGTTGTGCAAGTCCTGCACAACCCGTTTACCAGCCTCTGCCGTCAGCGGTATGTACGCTGCCTCTCCGCTCTCCTCTCCTGGGCCTCGGAACAGGACGTATCTGGTCACGTGACCGTGAAACCGAAATAGCGTCACCGCTCTTTGTTGTGGGTTACCAGGGAAACGCCAGGTCCTCAACGCAGATCGTTTGTGCTGTTCCGTACGCTCCAGCTGCCCAGTCCCTCACAAAGGGAATAGTTTTCATGCAAAAAAATAGTAATGGCGGTCTGATTAGGAGCGCTCTAAAGGATCAAGCAGACATGTAAGATGTTTTAATAAATGGCAAACCTTTTATTAATTTCTAAGCTCCCCTCACTGCTTGATCCTTAGAGCGCTCCTAATCAGACCGTCATTACTATTTTTTTGCATGCACCCACTTGGCATTTACTTTATGGCATCACCACCCACACACTGACCTTGCAATCCACCATCCACGAAACTGCCTCACTGGGATCACCAACTCCTGTCGGTTCCAGACCCCAGCAGGACTGAAGCTTTCTGAACACGGAGAACCTCCAGGTTCCCCATGGTTTCCTCACTGTGTGTGTTCCAGATGACAGCCACTTCTAAGCATACCATCCCAGGTGCCTTCCAGACAGTGGCTGCTCCAAACACTGAGGCTAGTGTCACACTGGAGTTTTTTTTCCCTGATCAGGTTCCATCCAGTTTGTGTGCCAAAACAAGGAGTGACTCCAAAACTCAGAATAGGGGTCAATCCTTCAATTAAAGATTTTCTCTGCAAGTTCCTCTCCTGGTTTTGGCACACAAACCTCATGGAACCTGATCAGGAAAAAAACTGCAGTGTGAAGCCAGCCCTGAGAGTGAGCCCTCACAGGTTTCTGCCAGTCTCTACAGACATCCATGGTCTCTTTGTCAGCCCACATGTGCTCACACAAACACATGTTATAAGATATAAGCTATACCCACATCTCAGCAACTCGCAAACGTAACCCCTTAGGCACCACAAGTCCCATAGTGACCTATCTGGGTTTCTAACTTGCTGAACTGCAAGTCTCAGCATACATATTGCAATGCACAAACTGTAGCATCACAATGTGTATGGAACGGGTGCATCTGAATAGTGTGCGTGACCATCTAGTTTGCACGGCTTTGCTCCAAACACTTGTTTAAGTGAGGCTGTGCCCACTAGTATGGGTCTCCAGCCGCAGTGGCCAGAAACATGCATACCGCATAACTGTGGTCACTACGGTTTTAGAAACAGCAAAGTCTAGCAGTGCACAGTGCGGACGCTGGAAGGATTAATAATTCTGCAGTCGCACACAATCATCATTTTAGACAGGAAACCCCTATAAAGGGAACCTGTTGTATTGAAAATGGGGTTTCCCCTCTGCAGGCAAGATTATACAGAGCAGAAGAAGCTGATTAGATTGATATATGTTATTATGCATATAAAGTAGGCGGTCCTATTCAATGATTACATTCCTTCTTGTACGGTGCATGCAGAGCTAGCTGTCAATCACTTAGAAAAACCACCCACTGCACCCATAAGTATACAAACACTAGAGATTTCAATGAATGACATACAATTTTCATTGAATAGTTTCCAAAAAACTTTAGTATTATTCTACTGGGATTATTCCCTTCACCTTTCATTTCAGGGAAGGGGCAGAGGCTGTAGTGAAGGTCACAGGCTCTGCTCCATGATTGTGCATGCACTGGGAGTCTCAAGCATATGTCATCAATACAGGAACTAGAAAAAAAAATAGTAGTTAGGAGAACTAAAGGGAATTTTTTATATAAGTATATTACAAAAAAGTTAGAATATAGCACCAAATACATAGGATGGAGATGAAATTTCCATTTGCCTTTGGACCACATCTTCTTTAAGTTATAAAATAACTACAGCTATATTGTCTAGCGCTTGTCCCGTTAGTCTTGATGATTAATATATACTCTGACTATGACGTCTTTGTTTGTCCCTTGCTGAGACAATACATCAATCTCATCCGGTTGGGTTTGTCACCCTTTTCTCCGTGAAACTCATCTTATTAAACCAATTCAGTTTTTTTAACTCTTTCATAATTATGTTTAAATGGCAACAAAGATGATCTACTGTATATAAGCTTGGTGGCCCCCCCTTCTTTGTATAGGATTCTCAAATATCTAAATGCTGTTAAAAGCAATATGGCTGTCCTCAAATGCGGAAAATACAAAAAGAAAATTATATGTATCTACAATCAGAACATACTAGATTATAAAATAGAACATTTCTCAATAGGAAGAATATTGGTGATAGATTTCCTTTATGAGCAAAGTCCATTATTTTTGCATTCTATTGGCATTTTTTTCCCAACATACAAATCAAGGAAGAATACAATGAGACATTCATTGGCAAATTGAAGCAATTTAACCTAAGGGTGACCAATGTCAGATGTCCTTCAATAAAGCTAAGCTATACATTAAAGCTTAGCCCTCCATTGAGCTATTGTAATGCTATTGTAATGGCAGATAGTAAACCTACAAAGCTCTTAGTCATCGATGAGATGAAAGCGCTTTGAAACCTCAATACACTGAATCCATCTATACACAATTTAAACTTATTGAGCCACTGAGCTATATCCCCGGCTCAAATCTACTTTTCTCCTGTACCCATTTATCTGGTAGATTTGGGGATTGCTTATCTCTGAGTTCACCTTACTCAGCTAAGCTATGGACTCCAATCCGTGAGATGAAAAAAAATCTATAATGGGTTGATATATTAATGTTCTGTATTATAGTGCAGAATCTCTTATTTTGCAAAGAGAAGTTATGTTCGTGTAAATGTCAAGATGTACAGACAATGTAATTTCTTCTTTATGTCTTATTTTTATTTCTACATTGTAGAATTGGAAATTTAAAAAATGTTAAGAATATGTGATGGTTGTGAAAACGTCTGAATTGAAGGCCTTTTTCGGCAATGCTATTATGGTCTCCCGTTTTTGTAACGCTAGAAATGAGTTGGCCTAAAAGTTGAAAAAGATTTTAAAAAAAATAACTTTTCTAACAATTCATCTGCTTTTCAATGCTGGATTTCATCTCATTATTGACACATACCAAGTCATCTAGACATCAGCGAATCTTTTGAAACTCATCTGCACCAGCCTTGCCGAATTAAGTCAGGAAATTCACTTTATGGTAAATCAATTTTCCACAAATTACTCTTAAAAATATGATACACTGAGATCTCCAAGGACTATATTCAACCTATTTCAAGCTCTTTAACCCAAACACAAAGAGCTTGAAAGCGGTTGAACCACAACATATGTTGTTATGGGTAAACAAATATGTTAGGCCCCCTGGCACCGCTTCCCAGCTCACCTCTCCCGAGTTGGCATCTCCTGCTCCTCTGGGCAACTGGGCTGACTGGGCATCCGGCATCCAGGCGTGCTGTGTCTCGGAGCCGTCGCCATGTTGCCTTCCTGTCAGCTGACCGCCGGGTTCGCACATGAGCACATTACTATGTCATTTTCATGAGCCTAATCAGCGGTGCACTAGGTGCACTCCTTTCCTGTGACTCCAGGGCTGGCAAAGTCCAACCTGACACTCACCTTGACCAATAGCTGCTCTTCCCATGGTATATCAGGCCACCTCCTCTGATGGGAGGTGCCTGATTATTAGGTCAGTTTGCTTCTGCCTTGCTGACTGTTGGTCAGGCCTTCCTTGTGCTCTGTGTCCTGGAACCCTTGCTGTGCTCTTCCCCGGTAGCCCCATTTCTGGTCTCCTAGCCTTGTGCCCTGTTACCTGGAATACTTGTCTATTCCTTAGTATAGGCTAACCTCATGAGCCGCCCCCCCTGGTACTAGCTGCTGTGGTATTTAGACCCCCTGGGCTTGCCCCTGACAATCCCTGTATAGGGGTTGGGTAAACTAGGATCAGCTCACCCAGGGGAGTTCGGTACCATGGCCCAGTGGGTCCACTCTAGGGCGCCTTCCCCCGGAAGCGTGACAAAATAGTATTGAGTGCACTGCACTCAGAAGTTTGAAGTTTTTAGAAATTTATATTATTTACCAGCCTTTACCTCTATCTCAAGCCATGGCAACTTGGTGGATAAACCATTTTTAGGTAGATTGATCTTGTGTGAGCCTATATAGGTCCACCTTGATAGTATCAAGCCATTGGATTGCTGGTTTTACACTTTGTCTTGCTCCTTCTTTTCTCCCGACCATGATATCCTTCTCCAGTTATTTCTCTGTTCGTATGATGTGTATAAAGTGGGCAAATCGTGGCTTAGTGATCCTTGCTTCAAGTCACAAATCTGGCTCGATTTGTTCATAAATGGATTTGTTCAGTCTTCTTGCCATCCATGGTATTGATAACATCCTTCAAAAATTATCCCTTTTTATGGGCAGAAATCTGCTGTTTTAGTCTTTATATACATGCAGTGTAGACATGTGTAGCCATGACGCTTTAACAAGTGGTTGTTCAAAAATTAGCATTTTTGTGGAGAAGCAACTGGTCTTGCTGCTTGGGAATTCTTGCAGCAAGTTCAGCTTTTCCTAGTCATCAAAAAGTTGCTATCCTTTTTTGTCAAGTAGCAATATATTTTTCATAAAGTTAATGGGAAAGCTCTAGTGCCCAGGTAAAATGGTCAGTATAGAAGCAATGTGTAGATATGAAGCAGAAAATTTCTGGTGCTCAGAGACATTGGGAAAACTCAAGTACCATAAACACTTAGGGTACCTTTACACGTGGCTACATTTCTAGGGTGGCTACAGGTAACTTACAGGTTGCAGTGAAATCATGGAGACAAGGTTCTATCTTGTTGCTGTGTACAAATGGAATAATCTCTCCATGATTTCAATGCAGCCAGTAAGTTACCTGTAGCCACCCTAGAAATGTAGCCGCGTGTAAAGGTACCCTTAGTATACTCATGGGTGATCTACTCGAATATAGAGGATAGTAGATAAACATTAAAGGGAACCTGTCACCCCCTCTGGCTTTTGCAACCTCTGTCCACCACCTTATGCATGATGTATTTGGGGTTCCTGTGACCCGTCTATATGTCCAGCGGTCCCCCTGCGTACCTCACAAATGAACTTTTAATATCTCCCATGCGGTATGGAAATTAGCTGAAAATGGTCCGGGAGGTTCTACTCAATCTAGTCCTTGCTGTCCCGCCGGTTGAAATGCCCACACACAGCTCTCATGCCTGTGCAGTGGCCCGGATCTCCATGCCTATTGCAAGCTCATCTGTGACCGAGTCTCCCGAGACTTCACAAATCACTGAGGGACCACTGGGCAAATAGGGGGTCACAGGAATAACAAATACATCAAGTATAAGTTGGCGGGCAGGGGTTAGAATGGCCAAAGGTCGTTACAGATTGCCTTTAACTTATTCCCTTTCTCAATCGCTCATCACCTTCAGGGTCAAATATCCTCAGAAACCATGTTAAAGATATTTATTAAACAAAGGATCCTTGTGTATCACCAGTAGTCTTCCAAGTACAATATAGTACACAAAATAATTATTAGACTTGAAAAAATACAATAAATGTACTTGTAGCTCAATTTTATGAGTTAAAGACTCCCCCCTTTCTTGGACATAGCATGCATGCTAATAGTTCAAAATTATCATTGCAAACAATGTGCCACAATTTGCAACAAAGTAAAGTGAGTCGTAAAGAAGCAATAGGAATTCAAGGCTTATGGAAAACCAAGGACGTTATTGTGGCATGGACCTTTGACTAAATATTTTATTGGGGGCAGCAAAATCTTTTCCTTTTTTTCCTTCTTTTCCTTTCCCACACCAAAAATAATGATGAAGAAAAGGAAGATGATGCAATTGTACATTTCAGTGGCTCATGCTACGCTCATGCTACGCTGAAAAATGTTTCTGTAGCCCTTTGTTTAGCACAAATGAAAACTACGGATTGCTAAGAAGTAATGGCTTATTGTCTGCGCCAGTTCCGCGAATGGGAAGCAGTAATGTTCACTAAAAATAGTGAAAGAAAACTTGTATCTTAGTTTCGATGAGTGAAGAAAAAAGATGAAGTTTGAGAAAATGAGAAAATGAGTAGCAGGGCTGTAAATTTGTTTCGAATAGTGAGGACTCTACATATAAATAGCTTGTTTTAATAACATTCCATCTTTGGAGTGTGACATGTCTATCATGCCAGGGAAAGGATTCTTGTGATCCATGCGATGCTTCTCTGGGAATCTAGCATTTAAGTCGTCTTCCTTCCACAAGTGGCAATTTGCCCTGAGTGGTGACAGAAACCAACCTTTTTACGTGTCCAAGTATAGCCTACAGAAGGAACAGAAGGAGACTAAAGAAGGCTATTAGGGATCTACTATGAGTTGAAAGGAGAGTGTAAGAAACTTTTATAATATTGTTATGTATACAATTTAAGAAAAATCTAGGCTTTAGTAATGGGAAGGAGAGCAGACCTCAACTCTTGTTAGGGAGCAGAAATAAGAGTGAAGTGGGGTTCATAGATAGACATATTACTGGAGAAGAGAGAATCGGCCAAGAATTGCGTTCAGCACTCAAAATTCACAAGGAAGGAAATTCAGTTTGCAGTTAACAAAGTTATTTGATGCAAATTGAAAGTTGTATATTATGCTTTCAGTGTAGTATGGAGAAAGAAAGTAAATTAAATAATACTCACCCTACCGCTTACTTGTCCTGCTTCTCATGCAACTTGCCGTATTGGTCTCTGCACCTATTCCTTTTATCCCATCACAATTATTCTCACTTCTGGCTGCTTCACTCTGACTAGATCCCTGGGATCACTGAGCAACTGTCACGAGTATGTCACTGCCTGATGTTACCTCAAGGAGATCTGAGATCAGAATGTCACATCGTTTAGCTGATCGCAGAACTTTCTTACTGAGCCAGCTCATCGTTTATCCTACGTAAGAGCTTATTTAATTCCATCCAGTACTCAAAGGGTTAGGGTTCCTTTCTAGCCTGCTGTGAATAGCTGTTACCTCCAAATTTGCCACGTTCTTCTGCTATATAACCCTACTCCTCACTTCTCCCTTTGCCGGAGATAGATTCTCTATACTGACCATGTTGAAGGAGCTTGTCTCTAGAAAAGATGAGGTGTTCTATTCTATTGCAGCCATAAACTTCCCTGCTGGAGATGATTTAGAATCTTTTGTATCTGTTTCCCTGCCTGTGTTTTATGTATTTTCCCTTGCCCTCCTGCCTCTTAACACCCAGGGGACTGACAACGACATATAAGAAAATTGTAGCTAGTAGAATAGCAAAGTACGAAACCAAAGCTACCCCAACATCAGAGGTAATCCTGGGGACAGGATAGATAGAATTGAGTACCCTAGTGGGAGACAAAGTAATGGTGCTCTTAGCCCCTTGTTTTCCTAAAGTCATAGCATGAAAAAAACCTTCCAACCCAGCACATGTTATGACATTACGAAGCCCATCACACAAGGCCTGCTTCAGTGGCGGAACTTGAGCCTGGTGGGCCCCGATGCAGAACTTAGACTGAGGAGCGGGGGGCAGGGGGTGCCGAACTGCTGCCCTAAGTGAGGAGCTCGGGTGCAAGATGATATCCTTGGTGAGGAGCGGGGGGAAGTGCCAAACTGCTGTCCTAAGTGAGGAGCTCGGGCACGAGCTGATATCCTTGGTGAGGAGCGGCAGGGAATGATCTAATATCCTAGGTGAGGAGTGGGGGGGTTGGAGGTTTGCGAGTTGCTGCTACCTGCGTCAGGCCAGGGAGCCGGGGCAGCAGATGAAAGGAGATGGGGGGCGGGATCAGCCGCGGGAAGCAGGAAGCAACCTAACTTCACCTCCTCTCCTCTGACACACAATCGCTGTCGCGGGGGGCTAGGGGGGCTTGAGGGGCCCCCTAGCCGGTCGGGCCCTGGTGCAGCTGAACCAGCTGCACCACAGTAGGTCCACCCCATCATATAATTAAGTTGTTGCTTAGTAAACACTAGAACCACAGAATGAAACACTGCTTCTTCTTCTTTTTTAAAGCTAGCACATCCATTTAAAAGTATAAACCTCTTGACATCTTCCAAAACTAAATTTAGAAAGAGACCAAGTTTCATATCTTAGCTTCAATGTATTCCTGAAAATAATCTTCCATACTCTCAAGCAGCCGACAAAAAGCAACATATCAACTATAATAAAGCAATGATCTTTTATTCATGTGAAATGAACAATTCTAAACGAGGCAATATTATATCACTCTATAGTGATTCTCGTAACACTAGATAATACCTTCAACTTCATTCTGTTGCCATGTAACTATGTGTAAATGACTCTCTATTAATTTGACGCCAGCAGAGGCGCACAGTAGAATTTTTGATTC
>JARQOC010000010.1:13842344-13944377 GCA_033576535.1 Allobates femoralis
GACTTCAGTCTTGGGAACTACGATCTGCCAGATGAGTTCATGGGTTCGTGGGTTGAGGTATCTTCTGCATAGTTTACCTTGGTAGACGAACAACCTTCCTTTCTCCTTCCACAGGCGTTTAGCAGTTGGTGAGGCATCAGAGTCCATGTTGGCGTGTTCTTGAGTGATGAGATCCCTTACCAGGCTGACATCTGGGTCGTTGGCTTGAGCCTCCTTCCAGTCATGGTGAGGTAACGGGTTCACGGTCCTCTCTACACGTGTTTGGTTTCTCTGATGACATGTTGCTGTACCGGAACGGTGGAAAGCAGGTAGTTCAATCTCTTCTAGGTCATCTATGTCTTCTCCCTCTTCAGGAAGATGAGGCATTCGGGACAGGGCATCAGCATTGCCGTTCTTGTGACCTGCCCGATACTTTACAGTGAAGTCGTAGTTAGCGAGTCTTGCTACCCAACGCTGTTCTAGGGCTCCCAGCTTTGCAGTCTCTAAGTGTGTTAGAGGATTGTTGTCTGTGAAAGCTGTGAAGGGGGCGGATGCCAAGTAATGCTTGAAACGCTCTGTGATCGCCCAGACCAGGGCCAGGAACTCCAGCTTGAAGGAGCTGTAGTTTTCCGGGTTCCTTTCGGTGGGACGGAGCTTTCTGCTTGCGTAGGCTATCACCTTCTCCTTGCCCTGCTGACGTTGAGATAGGACTGCTCCTAAACCTTCATTACTTGCGTCAGTGTACAACAAAAACGGTAGATTGTAGTCAGGGTAAGCCAGGATTTCTTCTCCAGTTAAAGCGTCTTTCAGCGTTTGGAAGGATTTGTCCTGTTCTGGGCCCCAGTGGAACGGGGGTCCCCTGATCTTGCCGTTTTTGGATTGACCTACTAAGAGATCTTGCATGGGGGCGGCTATCTTGGTATAGCCTTTGATGAATCTCCTGTAATACCCGACCAGTCCTAGGAATTGACGTACCTCTTTGTGATTGATTGGTGCTGGCCAGTCCTTGATGACGGTGACCTTATCCGGATCCGGTGCTACGCCTTCGGCGCTGACCACATGTCCTAGGTATTGGACCTTGGGTTTCAGCAGGTGGCACTTGGACGGTTTCAGTTTCATCCCGTACTTGGACAGTGACTCGAACACTTCACTCAGGTGTTGGAGGTGATCTTCATAGGTCTGAGAGTAGACAATGACATCATCAAGGTATAACAAGACAGTCTCAAAGTTCTTATGGCCCAAACAACATTCCATAAGTCTCTGAAATGTGCCTGGGGCATTGCACAAACCGAATGGCATACTGTTGAACTCGCATAAGCCCATGGGAGTAGTGAAGGCTGTCTTCTCACGATCCTCCTCTGCAACGGCAACCTGCCAGTACCCACTAGTAAGATCTAATGTGGAGAAGTAGTTGGCAGATTTGAGTGCAGCTAGTGACTCTTCTATGCGGGGTAACGGGTATGCATCTTTGTGTGTGACTTTGTTGATTTGCCTATAATCTACACACATCCTCATACTACCATCTTTCTTTTTCACCAGGACTAGTGGTGCGGCCCAGGGACTACAGCTATCCCTAATGACTCCTGCATTCTTCATGTCCTGAAGCATCTCTTTTGCTTTCTGGTAGTGTGTGGGTGGTATAGGCCTGTACCTTTCTTTGATAGGTGCATGGTTGTTTGTGGGGATATGATGTTGTACCCCTTTAATCCTCCCAAAGTCAAGTGGGTGTTTGCTGAACACTTGCTCATACTCCCGAACCACCCGGTATACTCCATTTTTCTGGTGAGAGGGTGTATTGTCAGTTCCCACGCTGAGGTCTTGACACCATTTCTCTAACTGATCTTTGGAGTGAGGGGGTTCATCAGTGACTATTTGGTTTGAGGATTTTACATCAATCACAGCATCATCTTTTACTTGGTACAATTTAGCTACAGTTGCATATCTAGGTAGTCTGACTTCGTCATCACCATAATTCAATATGCGTACGGGGACTCTCCCCTTTCTTACATCAACTAACCCTCTGGCTGTCAAGAGCGTAGGACTACTGTCGGACATTACAGGTTCTACTACAGCTTGGTAGTCCTGCCCTCTGAGGCCTATGGCTGCTCGACACCAGATCATCATTTCACTTCTGGGTGGTACCACAATTGGAATGGGATCTGTGACTCTTACTCTGCCAATCTCACCATTTGACAATGTTACCTGTTGTTGATACACCAGAGCTCTGATCTGCTTTTGGATAGCCCTCTTTTCTCTGGGTTTACCGGCTTCAGCACTCTGTTGGAGCAAAAACAACACTTCATCGAGGCATTTGATCATGACATTGGTACCCAATATGACATATGGATCCTTGTGGTTAGGCTTGTCCTGAACCACTAAGATACCCTGGTTTTTCAACTGCACCCTCCCCACCTTTACTGTAGCTTCCCATTGTCCCTCTATGGTAACCGGAATACCATTAGTGGCTTCAAGGTTCATCTCGGGATTTGGGGGTTCTAGCTTAACATCTGGCCAGAACTGCTTGTAAAGGGTACTGGGGATGGATGTCACCTGGGATCCAGTGTCTATCAAGGCGGAGATAGCGATGCCATCGATGACGATTGGTAAGTATGGACAGTCTCCCACATACTTGTGTTCCCAGCTGGACGTAGGGCCTGCACAGTCTACTCCTGGGGTTGGCCCTTCTCGCCCAGGGGTCGCTCGTTTAAAGGACGGGATTGCAGGTTGCGTCCTCCTAAGTCGTTCTGCTGACCGTTGCGGCGTCTGTCAGGACTGCGGCGGTCTGCAGGTTTCCTCGCGACGGCTGTGTCTTTCTCCTCATCCAGGGAACGTCATCCGGGCTGTCGGCGAGTTGAATCTTGTCCGATGGCCTTGCATCTGTCTTGGGTCTTCTCCCAGCTTGTAGCTTGGCCACGTCCTTCATCAGCTGCTCGACATTAGCACACAGTTGATCAAACCGGTCAGGTGTTACAGTCTGTGCACTGGACTGAATCGCAGGGATTGGAGATGCTGCTGCCGGCACGGAAGGGGTGTCAGCGTACTGCTGCTGCTGCGAAGCGGGATCAGGTACTTCAGCGAGTCGCTGTCCCCAAACTGTTAAGTCTCTCAAGGTATCAAACTCTGCGCCTGGGTTTTGTATGGACCACCAGCTTGCTTGCTTTCTATCCTCAGATAGTTTAAGGCCCACAATAAATTGTCCAATTAACGCTTTGTTCTCATCTCGAGCACTGTCAGGGTCGACTTGTTTTAACAGTCTGTATGCTTCTTGCAAGCGCAGTGAATAATCAAGGACAGTTTCCTGTGCCCCTTGATTACAACGATAGAATGACAGTCTTAATCCAGCTTCGGTATGGCACTCAAAGACCCGGGTTAATCTAGCGAATATCTGCTCCACAGATTCCTGAACTTCTACAGGCCAGCTGCGGCTCTGCAGTTCGGCTGCACCGGTTAATTGTCCCATAATAACTGAAGCTCTTTGCTTACCGGTCATCGGGTACATGTCCAGGGCTTGGCATATCTTCCTCTGGAAGTTCTCCAAGGTGCTGGGTACACCGCTGTACTTGGGTAACCAGGTCGCACTAGGAACGTAGGGTAGAGACATCGGCATAATCGGAGCGGGTTGCGGTAGCATACCGCCGACTTGTTGCTGTCCATCAAGAGGTATGTTTTGAGGTGCCGCTTGGTCTAGCGGGGGCACCGCGTGATCGGGAGCCGGGTTACTCATGGTCGCTCCCCCTTAGTTAAGCGTAGCCTTTCCCTCGGTTGCAAACGGAAGTGTCGGCCTCGCGGTGAGGAGTGAGGCACCACGGGAGTTTCCGGTTCCTGCTGCGTACGGAGGAAGTCGTCAGAGCGTGGGGGCGGGGTCAATCTTCGCGCCCTCTGCACAGTCACGCCCCTTGTTTTCCCGCCTTTTCGCGCAGCAATGGCGGACCCAATGTACAGTTCGATATTTACAGTCAATAAATAGCACACAATACCCGAGATAACGGGCCTGCTCGTATCCTGTTCGTGACGCCAAATTCTGACTCACCGTAGCCGGGGGTACACGTAGCGGGCGTTGTTTCTCCTCCAGTCACGGAACCGCGCCTGCGGTGGTGTAGGCCCGGTGGTCCAGATCAATAGGGGAATGGCGGAACAGTGGGGGTGATTTGTCTTCGTGACGCCACCTGCGGGTGTTCTGGTAACTTTACCAGCGCTGTTCGGGTCTCCGGGGATGGTACACAGCGAGATGGAACGCTCCCCACAGGATGAGCGGGAATCCCCGAGCCGGGAGCTGCGCAAGATGTTGTGAGGCAGCTGCGGGACGCTGCGCTGAATCCAGGAGTAATGCACAACCACACAAAGTCTCTTTTAGGTACCTTTACTGGATGGTAGTCAGGTACACTCGGACCGGGATAGTGAAGTTGGCACTTATGGAGTTTCACAGCAAGCAGTGTTAGGCTTCCTTTCTCTACTTCTGGTGCTAAGGTCGGGTGGATGTGGAATCCAGCCGGACCGGGCAGGGTGTTCAATGGAACTTGCTTCACCTGGTTGTCAGCACTGAGGGCACTGTAAAAGGGTCTGAGCAGGATCAGTACTCTTCCCTGGGCTCTCGTGGGTAGGTGCATCAGATGGAACAGGTGGCTAAACCTCCTGTTGGATGTGCTGGTTCTCTGTGAGGGCTTTGTAGCTTCCACAGCTTCGGTTCCAGTAACCGGATGGTTTGGAAAGAGTTGGATTAACTCTGTATTCCTGAGAGGTGATCTCCTTCTTCCTATTATCCCAATTGCAGGGATCTCCACTGGCTAACAGGCTAGCAGGGCCTAGTGTGTTCCTCATAGGGTGGAGGTTTCACACAGGCAGGCAGCTCTTGTAGCGTCTACCACACTCTGAAGTTTCTCCCTCCAAGACTCTTTTTATAGGGGGAACTGGTTAGAAGTCACCAGTGTTAGCTCCCCTAGAGGCTCGGGGTGAAACCAGGTGTTCTAAGTGTTGTTTGTGTTGTGGTTTTGCTGTGCTGTTACTTACTCCATTTGTACCTAAGGATTTCTGTGGTGCCCAACAGGTGCCAGGGTGCCACACTAGTACATTTGGGGACGCTACTAGTACATTTGTTGCTTGTATGGCTCGCAATAGGGGACGTTACTAGTACATTTGTTGCTTGTATGGCTCGCAATAGGGGACATTACTAGTACATTTGTTGCTTGTATGGCTCGCAATAGGGGACATTACTAGTACATTTGTTGCTTGTATGGCTCGCAATAGGGGACGCTACTAGTACATTTGGGGACGCTACTAGTACATTTGTTGCTTGTATGGCTCGCAATAGGGATGTTACTAGTACATTTTGTTGCTTGTATGGCTCGCAATAGGGGACGCTACTAGTACATTTGGGGACGCTACTAGTACATTTGTTGCTTGTATGGCTCGCAATAGGGGACGCTACTAGTACATTTGGGGACGCTACTAGTACATTTGTTGCTTGTATGGCTCGCAATAGGGGACGTTACTAGTACATTTGTTGCTTGTATGGCTCGCAATAGGGGACGTTACTAGTACATTTGTTGCTTGTATGGCTCGCAATAGGGGACGTTACTAGTACATTTGTTGCTTGTATGGCTCGCAATAGGGGACGCTACTAGTACATTTGGGGACGCTACTAGTACATTTGTTGCTTGTATGGCTCGCAATAGGGGACGTTACTAGTACATTTGTTGCTTGTATGGCTCGCAATAGGGGACGCTACTAGTACATTTGGGGACGCTACTAGTACATTTGTTGCTTGTATGGCTCGCAATAGGGAGTGACGGGACTGTACTAGTACATTTGTTGCTTGTATGGCTCGCAATAGGGGACGTCTACTAGTTACATTGTGGGGGGGGACGCTACTAGTACATTTGTTGCTTGTATGGCTCGCAATAGGGGGACGCTACTAGTACATTTGTTGCTTGTATGGCTCGCAATAGGGGACGCTACTAGTACATTTGGGGACGCTACTAGTACATTTGTTGCTTGTATGGCTCGCAATAGGGGACGTTACTAGTACATTTGTTGCTTGTATGGCTTGCAATAGGGGACGTTACTAGTACATTTGTTGCTTGTATGGCTCGCAATAGGGGGACGCTACTAGTACATTTGTTGCTTGTATGGCTCGCAATAGGGGGACGCTACTAGTACATTTGGGGACGCTACTAGTACATTTGTTGCTTGTATGGCTCGCAATAGGGGGACGCTACTAGTACATTTGTTGCTTGTATGGCTCGCAATAGGGGACGCTACTAGTACATTTGGGGACGCTACTAGTACATTTGTTGCTTGTATGGCTCGCAATAGGGGACGTTACTAGTACATTTGTTGCTTGTATGGCTTGCAATAGGGGACGTTACTAGTACATTTGTTGCTTGTATGGCTCGCAATAGGGGGACGCTACTAGTACATTTGTTGCTTGTATGGCTCGCAATAGGGGACGTTACTAGTACATTTGTTGCTTGTATGGCTCGCAATAGGGGACGTTACTAGTACATTTGTTGCTTGTATGGCTCGCAATAGGGGGACGCTACTAGTACATTTGTTGCTTGTATGGCTCGCAATAGGGGACGTTACTAGTACATTTGTTGCTTGTATGGCTCGCAATAGGGGGACGCTACTAGTACATTTGTTGCTTGTATGGCTCGCAATAGGGGACGCTACTAGTACATTTGTTGCTTGTATGGCTCGCAATAGGGGACGTTACTAGTACATTTGTTGCTTGTATGGCTCGCAATAGGGACGCTACTAGTACATTTGGGGACGCTACTAGTACATTTGTTGCTTGTATGGCTCGCAATAGGGGACGTTACTAGTACATTTGTTGCTTGTATGGCTCGCAATAGGGGACGTTACTAGTACATTTGTTGCTTGTATGGCTCGCAATAGGGGGACGCTACTAGTACATTTGTTGCTTGTATGGCTCGCAATAGGGGACGTTACTAGTACATTTGTTGCTTGTATGGCTCGCAATAGGGGGACGCTACTAGTACATTTGTTGCTTGTATGGCTCGCAATAGGGGACGTTACTAGTACATTTGTTGCTTGTATGGCTCGCAATAGGGGGACGCTACTAGTACATTTGGGGACGCTACTAGTACATTTGTTGCTTGTATGGCTCGCAATAGGGGGACGCTACTAGTACATTTGTTGCTTGTATGGCTCGCAATAGGGGACGTTACTAGTACATTTGTTGCTTGTATGGCTCGCAATAGGGGACGCTACTAGTACATTTGGGGACGCTACTAGTACATTTGTTGCTTGTATGGCTCGCAATAGGGGACGTTACTAGTACATTTGTTGCTTGTATGGCTCGCAATAGGGGACGTTACTAGTACATTTGTTGCTTGTATGGCTCGCAATAGGGGACGCTACTAGTACATTTGGGACGCTACTAGTACATTTGTTGCTTGTATGGCTCGCAATAGGGGACGTTACTAGTACATTTGTTGCTTGTATGGCTCGCAATAGGGGACATTACTAGTACATTTGTTGCTTGTATGGCTCGCAATAGGGGACATTACTAGTACATTTGTTGCTTGTATGGCTCGCAATAGGGGACGCTACTAGTACATTTGGGGACGCTACTAGTACATTTGTTGCTTGTATGGCTCGCAATAGGGGATGTTACTAGTACATTTGTTGCTTGTATGGCTCGCAATAGGGGACGCTACTAGTACATTTGGGGACGCTACTAGTACATTTGTTGCTTGTATGGCTCGCAATAGGGGACGCTACTAGTACATTTGGGGACGCTACTAGTACATTTGTTGCTTGTATGGCTCGCAATAGGGGACGTTACTAGTACATTTGTTGCTTGTATGGCTCGCAATAGGGGACGTTACTAGTACATTTGTTGCTTGTATGGCTCGCAATAGGGGACGTTACTAGTACATTTGTTGCTTGTATGGCTCGCAATAGGGGACGCTACTAGTACATTTGGGGACGCTACTAGTACATTTGTTGCTTGTATGGCTCGCAATAGGGGACGCTACTAGTACATTTGGGGACGCTACTAGTACATTTGTTGCTTGTATGGCTCGCAATAGGGGACGTTACTAGTACATTTGTTGCTTGTATGGCTCGCAATAGGGGACGTTACTAGTACATTTGTTGCTTGTATGGCTCGCAATAGGGGACGTTACTAGTACATTTGTTGCTTGTATGGCTCGCAATAGGGGACGCTACTAGTACATTTGGGGACGCTACTAGTACATTTGTTGCTTGTATGGCTCGCAATAGGGGACGTTACTAGTACATTTGTTGCTTGTATGGCTCGCAATAGGGGACGCTACTAGTACATTTGGGGACGCTACTAGTACATTTGTTGCTTGTATGGCTCGCAATAGGGGACGTTACTAGTACATTTGTTGCTTGTATGGCTCGCAATAGGGGACGTTACTAGTACATTTGTTGCTTGTATGGCTCGCAATAGGGGGACGCTACTAGTACATTTGGGGACGCTACTAGTACATTTGTTGCTTGTATGGCTCGCAATAGGGGGACGCTACTAGTACATTTGTTGCTTGTATGGCTCGCAATAGGGGACGCTACTAGTACATTTGGGGACGCTACTAGTACATTTGTTGCTTGTATGGCTCGCAATAGGGGACGTTACTAGTACATTTGTTGCTTGTATGGCTTGCAATAGGGGACGTTACTAGTACATTTGTTGCTTGTATGGCTCGCAATAGGGGACGTTACTAGTACATTTGGGGACGCTACTAGTACATTTGTTGCTTGTATGGCTCGCAATAGGGGACGTTACTAGTACATTTGTTGCTTGTATGGCTCGCAATAGGGGACGTTACTAGTACATTTGTTGCTTGTATGGCTCGCAATAGGGGACGCTACTAGTACATTTGTTGCTTGTATGGCTCGCAATAGGGGGACGCTACTAGTACATTTGGGGACGCTACTAGTACATTTGTTGCTTGTATGGCTCGCAATAGGGGGACGCTACTAGTACATTTGTTGCTTGTATGGCTCGCAATAGGGGACGCTACTAGTACATTTGGGGACGCTACTAGTACATTTGTTGCTTGTATGGCTCGCAATAGGGGACGTTACTAGTACATTTGTTGCTTGTATGGCTTGCAATAGGGGACGTTACTAGTACATTTGTTGCTTGTATGGCTCGCAATAGGGGGACGCTACTAGTACATTTGTTGCTTGTATGGCTCGCAATAGGGGACGTTACTAGTACATTTGTTGCTTGTATGGCTCGCAATAGGGGACGTTACTAGTACATTTGTTGCTTGTATGGCTCGCAATAGGGGGACGCTACTAGTACATTTGTTGCTTGTATGGCTCGCAATAGGGGGACGCTACTAGTACATTTGGGGACGCTACTAGTACATTTGTTGCTTGTATGGCTCGCAATAGGGGACGTTACTAGTACATTTGTTGCTTGTATGGCTTGCAATAGGGGACGTTACTAGTACATTTGTTGCTTGTATGGCTCGCAATAGGGGGACGCTACTAGTACATTTGTTGCTTGTATGGCTCGCAATAGGGGACGCTACTAGTACATTTGGGGACGCTACTAGTACATTTGTTGCTTGTATGGCTCGCAATAGGGGACGTTACTAGTACATTTGTTGCTTGTATGGCTCGCAATAGGGGACATTACTAGTACATTTTGCGCTTGTATGGCTCGCAAGGGTTGGGGTGGGTGGGCTGGCTTTGTTCCCCAACAATCTTACGGGACATCTGGAGTGAATAGGGGTGCTGGGTGGGGTAGTCAAAAAGGGAGTTTTGCCACATTTTAGAGATCACACCACAGTTAAAGGTTAGTATTAGGGTTAGAAATCCAGAAAAATCCAGAAAAAGTGCCTCATACGAAAAACAGGGAGAATTGAAAAAAAAAAATAATGGCTATTCCTCCTGGTTCCCTACCCTATCCCTAACCCTCCTTTGGTGGTGCCTAACCCTAATCACAGGAGTTGGCGTGGATTCCAGGGAAAGTGCCTAACCCTAATCACAGGACCCTCTCCTCTCAAACTCCGCTAGCTCCCATCCCTCGCTCCTCACCTCTCAAACTCCGCTAGCACAGAAGGGTCGGCAACTATCAAACTCCGTTACCACTCCGCCCCCACTCCTCAACTCTCAAACTCTGCTACCACCCCCCCCGCTCCTCACCTACTGCTAGGGCTGCCAACATGTGACTGCATCCCGGGTCAAGGCCTCCCCTGGCCGTGATCCTCAACTCTCAAACTCTGCTACCACCCCCCCCGCTCCTCACCTACTGTTAGGGCTGCCAACATGTGACTGCCTCCCGGGTCAAGGCCTCCCCTGGCCGTGATCCTCAACTCTCAAACTCTGCTACCACCCCCCCCGCTCCTCACCTACTGTTAGGGCTGCCAACATGTGACTGCCTCCCGGGTCAAGGCCTCCCCTGGCCGTGAGCCATACATCACAGGAGATGTTTGGCAGTAATTCTACCAAACACAGGCCATAATTTACCTTCTTTGCCTATACATTTATGGAGAGTCAGTTTTAGTCACAGCAGGATGATGTTACCTCTGACAGCGACACCATCAGTTTGAGTCAGTTTTCTATGCAAAACACTATGGCTTGCAACATCTTCAGACTTGTCTCCCATTGAACACACCAGGAAGATCATTAGTTGACAATTGCAAAGGGAGCTGCCAGCAGCTGATTTTGATCTTTGTGTAGAATTACATTGAATTTGGCAAATTATTAATCGGACAACCATTCCTAACTTCATTGATAGCAGAGCAGGCATGTAAGTGGAGGATTTCTGTGCACAGTACTCATACTTTATAATGAATAAAGCAAGATGTTTTGGAAATTAGGTTTCTATTTTTTTTTATTATTGGCATAACATTACCAAGTCTATCCATCCTGTGATTTCTATCATTCCAGTACTGTTCTTTGTTGGTGTATTCTATCTTTAATTTGAGGAATATAAATGTACAGTGGGTAAAGTAAGTATTAAGCACATAATCAGTTTTCTGAGTAAATATTTCTACAGGTGCTATTGACATGAAGTTATCACCAGATGTCAGTAACAAACTATCCAATGCACACAGGCAATGAAATCAAACCATAGATGTCGATAAATTTACTGATGTGTAAGATGACACAGGGAAACAATATTGATCACAATTACTGAAATTTATTTAATGCATAGTAAAAAGCCTCTGTTGGTGATGACAGCTGCAAGACGCCTCCTGTTTGGAGAAACTAGTGGCATACATTGCTCAGGTGTGAGTTTGGACCATTCTTCCACACACATATGTCTATTCATATTTCCTTCAATCATATGATGTTTACCAGTGCCGTGTGCTGAAAAACAGCCCAACACCATGATGTTCCCTCCTCCAAACTTCACTGTTGGTATGGTGTTTTGGGGGTGATTTGCCTTTTGGCCTCCAGCCATGGTGTGTATTATGGCATCCAAAGGGTTAATTTTTTGTTTTATGTGACCAGACTATGTTCTTCCAGCATTTCACAAACTTATCTAAAACAAACTTTAAGTGGATTTGAGTGTGTTTTTTGTTCAGTAATGGAGTCTAGCATGTTGAGAGTGCATACAGCCCATGGAGGGTGAGTACATTACTTATTGATTTCTTTAAAACAATTCTACTTATACTTACTTTATGGACATCTGAGGTATACATTTTTGGCCTCTGTGGATTGGATAGATTATCACCGACATCTGGTGTGCTATTTTTGTCAATAGCACCTTTATAGATAAATGTATTTAAAGGGAACCTGTCAGCTGTTTAAACCCTTCTAACCTATCCCTACCTGTCCCTGCAGCCACATACCACTGTCCTAACCATCCCTCTCTGACCAATCTTGCATTTAGAAAAGTGGAATAGAACAGTTTTTAAATGTACAGAATCTCTGACGATGGGGCGTTCCTGACGGGTAGGCGGTGTCTCCAGGGCCGCGCCCCCCCCCCCCCCGCCTCACTGCTCTAATGACACCCTGATGGGCGGCATCATTCCTTCAGGACCGAAGGGTTAAAATAGCCAACAGGTTCCCTTTAAAAAATTGGTGACGTGTTCAAACTTCTTTTACTTGTGCAATTAAAAATTTTACAGGGAATATTTTTATGATATGCAAAAGAAATCCGGCCAAAAAGAGTCATTAAATGTTGCAAACATCATATACTATTGTATGAATGCAATCTAGACAGTAGGTGGCACAAGATAATGATATGTATTGAGCTTGACTAGCGAGTGTTGCCAATGAAATCATGCTACAATATATAAGTATGTTGTTAGTGACTATTACGTTTCATTTATGCATAGTTTGACACTATGGATACCTAATAAAAGTATGTGGAGAACATTTAGTCAATGTGTTATACACTTGACTGGCCACAAGATGGAGGAATCGAGCCAATTTGTACATTTCTAACCCGCCTGCAACAATTTACAATATCCGTGACAGGAGTAAACAGCCCAATATTTCAGAGTCTGACTTGCATTATTTATGTCACATTTTGATGGCATTACTTGCTCTCATGCTATAAAACTAGAACAGGAAAATAGCATTATAATTTGTTGCCAAATGGTTTCATGTAAATATCATTTAAATTGTTGTTTGAGAGTTAAAGAGCCGTTCCATTCTCTACATGTAAATCTTAGTCATTGTAGCTTTCTATTTTTCCATTGTAAAGTCTCTCCAGTTGAAGATCTCTGCTTGCCGTCAGTAAATTAAATATTTTTTTTTGTTTTTATCTAAAATTTGAAAAGCGGTAAAAGGCCAATCCATCCCAAACCTCTCTGAGCAAAGGCTAATCCTTCCCAAACCTCTCTGAGCAAAGGCCAATCCATCCTAAACCTCTCTGAGCAAAGGCCAATCCATCCCAAACCTCTCTGAGCAAAGGCCAATCCATCCTAAACCTCTCTGAGCAAAGGCTAATCCTTCCCAAACCTCTCTGAGCAAAGGCCAATCCATCCTAAACCTCTCTGAGCAAAGGCCAATCCATCCTAAACCTCTCTGAGCAAAGGCTAATCCTTCCCAAACCTCTCTGAGCAAAGGCCAATCCATCCCAAACCTCTCTGAGCAAAGGCCAATCCATCCTAAACCTCTCTGAGCAAAGGCCAATCCATCCTAAACCTCTCCGAGCAAAGGCCAATCCATCCCAAACCTCTCTGAGCAAAGGCCAATCCATCCCAAACCTCTCTGAGCAAAGGCCAATCCATCCCAAACCTCTCTGAGCAAAGGCCAATCCATCCCAAACCTCTCTGAGCAAAGGCCAATCCATCCCAAACCTCTCTGAGCAAAGGCGAAGTCTGATTGAGACTTTGTTTATGAGTTAAGCTTATTTTATTTCTTGCCTTAAACTAGACTGTAGTGATGGGCGAATCCTAAATTACTCGGAATCGCTTGACTCTAGCGAGTCCGAGCACAGGACTCGCTACTCGTTGCGAGTCTAGCGAGTCCAATGTTAATGAATGGGGAAGCGAGTAATAGCGAGTAGTGTGAGATTACAAATTGCAGATGTGTCTCGGAAGCTTCAGCCTGAAGCAATCCTAGTTTTGTCATTTATTTGCATTGGACTCGTTTACTTTGCAACTGTAATCGCTGGGAAACTCGCACAGATAAGAATCCTGTCTCCTCAGTGTGCTGCCAGCTCCAGGGTCCTAGAGCCCATCTGCTGCCTGATGTAGCAGTGCTGAGATTGTTCTCAGTCTGCTCATTCCCTGTGTACAGACATGAATGTCTGTGCACAGAGATGATGTAGCAGTGCTGAGATTGTTCTCAGTCTGCTCATTCCCTGTGTACAGACATGAATGTCTGTGCACAGAGATGATGTAGCAGAGCTGAGATTGTTCTCAGTCTGCTCATTCCCTGTGCAAAGACATCTATATCTATGCACAGGATGAGCAGAGAGGACATCGCGTTTTGGACTGCGTCGGACGGAAGAGGATTTTTTTAATTAAAGATGGAGTCCCTAATGGCTTTTTTTTTTTATTTCTAATAAAAAATTTTCTTTGTGTTGTGTTTTTTTTAAAACAATTTAATAGAAATTCATGGCGGTCATGTCTAATATTGGCGTGAGCGCCATAAATTTCGGGCTTAGGGCCAGCTGATAATACAAAGCTGGCCCTAACCTCTTTATTACCCAGCGTGCCACCGCCACCAGGGCCGCTGGAAGAGCGCATTTTTTTTAAATTATTTCATGAAATTCTGAGATTCTGACTCTGAGACTCTGACTCTGAGACTCTGAAATAAAAAAAAAAATGCGTGGGGCTCCGCGCAATTTCTATGTCTAGCCAGGTACAGCTAAGCAGCTGGGGGCTGGAATCCGGAGCGCAGGGATGCCCAAGCTTTCTGGGCACCCCCCGCTGCAAATTGCAGCCCGCAGCCGCCCCAGAAGATGGCGCGTTCATTGAAGCGCCATCCTCTGGCGCTGAACCCCGCTCTTCCAGCGGCCCTGGTGGCGGTAGCACGCTGGGTAATAAAGGGGTTAATACCAGCTTTGTTATACAAGCTGGTATTAAGCCCGAGATTCTTAATGTCAGGCCACGTTTGACCCAGCCACTAAGAATCTCCAATAAAGGGTTAAAAAAACACAGAGAAAAATTTTTATTTGAAATAAAAAAAAAAGCCATTAGGGACTCCATCTTTAATTAAACAAATCCTCTTCCGTCCGACGCAGTCCAAAACGCGATGTCCTCTCTGCTACATCCCCTGTACATAGATAGATGCTATGCACAGGGAATGAGCAGACTGAGAACAATCTCAGCACTGCTACATCAGGCAGCAGGCGGGCTCTAGGACCCTGGAGCTGCACAGAGAAGACAGCTGGACTCGGCTCGCAAAGAAACAGCAGTTACTTTGCGAGTTTCCCTGCTATCACTGGCACAGTAGCCGAGTCTAATGCAAGACAATGGCAATCCTAGTTTTGTCAGCGTTTCTGACAAAACTAGGATTGATATTGATTTGCATTGGACTCGTGCGAGTAATCACTGGGAAACTCGCAGAGCACCGAGTCCTGCGAGTCCCTTACTACTCGCCGAGTAACGAGTCCTAGCGAGTAGATTCGCCCATCCCTACTAGACTGATCTGTTCTTTCTCAATGAATATCATTTTTCTGTACCTTTAATTAAGTGTATGTAGCCACCTAGTGGTGAAAGGTAAAGACTGCTCCCTGGGCCCCTTCAGTTATGTAAGGTTATTAATAAGAACTATTGATACTCCTAAGGGGTGAAGCCTGGTCTACAAAAAGAACTTACATTGGAGAACTAGCAGGAGAGTCTCCAGCAGAGGAGAAAATGAAGGAACCACTGGAACTTCGGGCATCATTTATAGGATTCTACAACCCCCTCTGATTCAGAGTTGAATGTAGAAACAAGGAAGCGACTGGTCCCTCCGGTACAGTTGTGGTGAGTTTCTGCAGCGACCTTGGTGAAAAGGGGGTCTGCACGGTGTTGGCGGAGAGGAGCGTTATCTTCCAGGCAGCTGTCACATGTTGATTGCTCTGCAGTCCATGTGTGTTGCTGGCACAATGACTGTTAAACTACTGCTGCTGTATTGCTGTGTGGCTCTGCAGGTGGAGGTACAGGTGAGGGGTGTAACAGAGCATTCTATTCTCCACTCCTTCAGCCTTTACGTAGTTCCACTTCCTTCCACCAGGTGTCACAGATAGAGCTCACTCTTCCTTTGACTGTGTGAGCTGAAGACATCCTTGCACTTGTGCTGAAGCTTCTTGGATCTTTTCCTTCTTTGGAGGTTGCTGTATATCCCTGTCCATGGTGGAAGGTGAGGGGGTGTAACACAGGGCTGGCTGAGGAGCAGAGGGAAAGGGTTGTGGCCCAGACCTCCTCACCATCTGAGGTACCTCTGGGTACAGGGCTAACCAGGGACCCCAGTCCGGGGCAAGACTAGTTACGCAGGTTTCCTTGTTGTTTATTCTGTCCTGCTTTCATTCCCTCATCTGCTATACCACATCTGTCACAGCGACCCTAATCATTCCTCTGAGCTAATCTCTATGAAAAGAGTTGGGTTGGAGCTAGTAGAGACTACATGAACTTGCTATGGGATGCCATGTTATTGAGCAGGGTTAGTGGAAGATTGGGTCTTGTTTTTACATTTTTTGTTTAACTTCTTGATGAGACTTGAACCTGCAACAACTTAAACAAATATACTATATATTGAAATGTTGCAGTATTGCAGTATATAGAAAAACTGACATTTTCTAATGATGCCCACCATAGAAGGATCAACTTGGATTTGATGGGGGCCTATAGCAGACCTCAGCTGTCATGATATTCCAAATGCACCAACAATAGCATCATTTATACGAATGCTCAAAGGCAATCTGAATTAAGTTTAATCAGATGCCAGGTATGGTGAAAGCTTAACTCTGGAGTATGCTCCATACATGCGCAATATGACCATGACTTTGACATACAGATACAGTGAACACGTTTCCATGCATTTCTGGAAATAATTTTTTTCATTAAAAAATACTGAACTTTTATCATAGTTCAGAAATTGATCATGTAAATTTAGTGATTGTGTGGATAAACAGAGATGAGACTTTTCCTCACTTTTGGATCAGGCTGTTTGGTCTATACAGTTGAAGCCAGACGTTTACATACACTATGTAGAAAGACACGTATGCATGTTTTTCTCACTGGTATGAAATCAGTATAAACTTTTCCTGTTTTACGACAATTATGATTAATATTTGCAAATTGCCAGAATAATGAGAGAGAGAATGTTTAAGGCATTTCTATTACTTTCTGCAAAGTCACAAGTTTACATACATTTCATCAGTATTTGATATCATTGCCCTTAAACTGTAGGACTTGGGTTATTTCTTTTAGATATCTTTCCACAAGCTTCTAACAATAGTTCGTAGGAATTTGGGACCATTCCTCCTGACAGAGCTGGTGTAACAGCCATGTTTGTAGGTCACCTTACTCGCACCTTGTGTGGAGCGCTGTCTTGCATTGAAATCTATGATCCGGGCTTTGTGATGGCTACTCCAAAATATTATCCTTCAGCCACTTTGTAACCAGATTTGCAGTATGCTTCAGGTCATTGTCAATTTGGAATATCCATTTCCGCCTAAGCTTTAATTCCTGGCTGATGTCTTGAGATGTTGCGTCAGGATTGCGAGATAATCTTTCCTCATGATGCCATCTATTTAGTGAAATGCCCCAGTCCCTCCTGCAGAAAAACAACCCTACAACATGTTGCTGCCACCACCGTGTTTCACAGTTGGGATGGTGTTCTTAGGCTTCCAAGCTTCTCCATTTTTGCTCCAAACATAACGATGGTCGTTATTGCCAAGCAGTTCAGTTATAGTTTCGTCAAACCACAGGACATAACTCCAAATATGAAGTCTTTGTTCCTGTGTGCATTTTCAAAAATTAATCTGGCTTTTTTATGTTTCTTTTGGAGTAATCTACATAAAAGGCGCAAATGGGTCTTATCGTTTAGATAAGATGACCCTCCCCTGAGTGTATGTGTTCACCTGACTTAGTTGTGATGACCCACAGCCAGTATATTCGCATAGAAGCTGCTGCTGGATCTGATTTTCCAAGTGGTGTCGTATCCAGAAATCCAAATAGGGTTTGGTGCTTGTATGATCCGTGCTGCCGACGGGATGAAAAGACCAGGGAGACATGGCTCCATCAAAAAGCTCCTTTATTTCCTACGCCTTTTGGCACCATCCCTGCAGCCTCCTTAGTGTTACCTCTGAGGAAGGTGCAGGGACAGCACTGAAAGATGTAGGAAATGAAGGAGCTTTTTGAAGGAGCTTGATCTCCCTGGTCTTTTCATCCCGTCGGCAGCGCGGATCATACAAGCACCAAACCCTCTTTGGATTTCTTTTGGAGTAATGGCTTATTCCTGGCAGTGTGGCCTGTCAGCCCATGTTGATACAGTACTTGTTTCACTGTGGATAATGATCTTACCAGCTTCCACCATCATCTTCACAAGGTTTTTTCCTTTTGGTCTTTAGTTGATATGCACATGTCGCACCAAAGCTCGTTCATCTCTTGGACACAGAGCCCGTCTTCTTCCTGAGCAGTATGATGGCTGGATGTTTCCACTTTGTTTGTACTTGTGTACAATTGTTTGCACATATGAAGGAAGCATCTTCAGTTATCTGGAAATTGCACCCAAGGATGAACCAGACTTGTGCAAGTCTGCAATTCTTTTTCTGACATCTTGCCAGTTTTTTTTTAGACTTTCCCATGATGCTACACAAAGAAGCAGTGTTTTTCAGGTGTGCATTAAGATATATCCAGAGGTATGTCTCTAATTAACTGAGATGTTGCAAATAAGACAAGCAGAAGCTTCCAAACACATGACATCATATAGGCTGTCCCAGATTGTTTAATGGCATAATAATAATCTTAGTGTATGTAAATTTGTGACTTTGCAGAAAGTAATAAAAATACCTTAAAACATTCTCACTCTCTCATTATTCTGGCATTTAGCAAATATTAATAACTAGATGGTGGCCCGATTCTAAAACATCCGGTATTCTAGAATATGTATGTAGTTGACATACTGTGACTGACAGAACTTGTTCAGTCAACCTGAGTGAACTACATATATATATATATATATATATATATATATATATATATATATAGCAGCACTATGGTATATACATTACATTACATGTATAGCAGCACTATAGTATATGGCGGTACATTATAGTACATGTATAGCAGTACTATGGTATATGGTGGTACATTACATTACATGTATAGCAGCACTATGGTATATGGCGGAAATTACAGCACATGTATACCAGCACTATAGTATATGGCAGTACATTACAGTACATGTATAGCAGCACTATAGTATATGGCGGTACATTACAGTACATGTATAGCAGCGCTATGGTATATGGCGGTACATTACAGTACATGTATGCCAGCGCTATGGTATATGGTGGTACATTACAGCACATGTATAGCAGCACTGTAGTATATGGCGGTACATTACAGTATGTGTATAGCAGCACTATAGTATATGGCGGTTCATTACAGCACATGTATAGCAGCACTATAGTATATGGCTGTACATTATAGTACATGTATAGCAGCGCTATGGTATATGACAGTACATTACAGTACATGTATGGCAGCGCAATGGTATATGGCAGTACATTACAGTACATGTATAGCAGCGCTATGGTATATGGCGGTACATTATAGTACATGTATAGCAGCACTATGGTATATGGTGATACTCTGCTCCCCACGGCCCCCCCACTTCTCCTGCCAGGGGGGCAGGTTGGAGCTGGAGGTGGGGGTAGGACGGAGCTGGGGGGGGGGCAGGATGGATGCCAGGGGGCAGGATGGCTGCAGGGGTTATCAGGATGGCTGCAGGGGGGGCAGGATGGCACCGGGGTGGGCAGGATGGATGTGGGGGTGGGCACGATGGCTGCAGGGGGGGACAGGATGGTGGCGGGGTGGGCAGGATGGCTGTGGGGGTGGGCAGGATGGCTGCGGGGGGGCAGAATGGGGCCGGGAGGGCCAGGATGGCTGCGGGGTGGACAGGATGGCTGAGGGGGGCAGGATCCCCCTTGCCCCCCTCTGTTCTCACCCGCAGCGTCGCACTGTGTGTGTACAGCGGACATGTGACAGGGCGAGCTGTGTGACATCACAACAGCCCGCCCTGTCACATGACCGCTGTAAAATGGGTGAGAACAGCGGGAGGTGAGGGGTGAGGCGAGGAGGGAGGCGGCAGGTACTGGAGCCGGTGCCAAGGGTCACCGCGGCGTACGTATGTAGCCTGGCGATAGCGACGCCTATGCGTCAGCCAATGAGCGCTGGCGCGTGATTTCGGCGTCAGACAGACACAATTAGGAGATTATATAGTAGATCATGGTAATCCTAATTAACCCATAATAGGAAAGATTTATCCTGATTTCATGTCAGATAGTGAGAAAAAGATGTATATGTGGCGCCCCGCAATGAGTGCGTCATAGGAGTGTATTGCAGCCCCGACTGAAGCTGTAATATTCTCTGACTAAGCAATGACATGGTTAAACTCAGAGCTCCATACCCTACATGCACATCAGAATAGAGGGCCAATAAGGTCCTGGTGGGCGGAGTGTAGGTGAAGTGTGTAGTGGAGAATGTAGGAGAAGGAGAAAGAAGACGTGGCCGAGAGGAACGTAGGAGAGGGGGTTCTGCACAGTTCTGTGCAGCCCCCGGTTGGGCGCCATTACCCGGTGCCTCAACAACCGGACCCTGGGTGAACATCTACGGGTCACCATCTACCCGCGCCCATCTACAACCGGATTACTGGTTCCGAAGCTGGGAGTCGTTTATCACTTCCATGCAAGCCAGGAGTGGAGGGACCGCTCTACAGGAGCACCCCACCGCCGCCGCAAACAGAGCCGTCTTGCCAGCGGAGTACCCACCAAAAGGACCCAGACTACCCCTCACACCGGAACGTACACACCGGCAGGGCATTTAAGTAGTCCCTTGTACCCGACCTTGGCACTCAAAGGCGACAACGGCAACGTACCTAGAATAAGTTAGAATGGAGGAACACCGCGGAGCTCTGAGAAACACTGGTCATTGCTGAGTCCACCCGGTCCGTTACCCGTTATCTGTATACCATGTATCATATGCTGGTTACAGTAAAGTACCCGTTGCAGAGACTTTCAGTGTCCGTGCCTTTTTCAGAACTGTCCATCTCCGCATGCTAGGACTACCGCAGCTGCCTCACATCTTGTGCAGCTCCTGGCTCCGGGGACTCCCGCTCATCCTGTGGGGAGCGTCCCATCTTGCTGCATTCCATCCCCCGGAGGCCCCAGCAGCGCCGGTGGACATCACCAGAACTCCCATAGGTGGCGTCACGACAGTAAATTAACCCCTAATTGTTCAGCCAACGTTTTGTTCTGGACCACCGGGCCCCACAGCCGCAGGCGCGGTTTCCGTGACAAGTAGGAGAACAAACGCCTGCAACGTGTAGACCCGGCCACGGTGAGTCAGAATTGTGTCTGTTTATATAAATTACTAACAATACGTATCTTTCTACCTCTTAAAAATATTCTTTTTGCGCATTAGAAAAAATTGTAAGTGTCAAGTTTATATATGAAAAAGCAACGGGCCGCGAGCAAAACATTTATATCGATTTTACGGTTTCCTTAAATCTTTTCCATACGATAATAAGTCTTGGAAGCTGTGGTCATTTCAATTACACAGAAATCTCACTACTACAGGATCAGAAATAACACCATGACTTTTATTATCACAGAAGGAAGCAAACAGAGGAAAATACATTAAAGTTGTGCAAGTGGGAAAAGGCTATTGATGGGTAAATACAATCCATTTGTCTCCAAATTCCAGATTTCTCGGCTTTTATAGAATCTCGTCTGTAGATGCTATTGATTTTCTTCCTTAAAAATTATACCCAGTGTATGGCTATCTTACTTACATTCATAGTGTATAAACATGGCTCCAGCGATTTGGCACAACTGAATGATAGGCTTACAAACTATTTTTTTAAATGAAAATGTGAAGCCAGGGCCAATGTGTGGTGATGACATCGAGTACCGGTAAGTCCATGAATGGATAGGGAGTCTCATTTCCTCCTTTTGCCAGTGTGCCGGGACTGCACTGGGTCTAGAGGACTCGGAGGCAACACAAGACGCTAAGTGTTGCTTGTTCACATGGAAGCATGTATTCTGGCCCATATCGGCCTACTTGGCTACTACATGGAAGGAGGATAAGGTAGGTCATCAATGTAAGATCATGTTTACCTAGTACTCGATATCCTGCATTCAGGGTATTTACCATTAACTCATTTATGTTAATGATATAAAACCTAAGGATTTGCCATCAGTATTGTAATCTCAGAAAATCTTCTCTCCTGCCCTTGTATCTCTTCTTCCCACAATCCCATACAAGATTTCTCCCGCGTATCCTCCATTCTCTGGAATTTCTCAACATATCAGACTTTCACCAACTCTGGAAACCTTCATAAGGAACCTGAAGACCCACCTCTTCTAACAAACCTACAACCTGCAATGAGCCTCAATCCACTAAACCGCAGCACCACTGACTCTCTCCTCACCTACTGTATCCTCACCCATCCCTTTTAGACTGAGCCCTTGTCGAGCCCCAGGCCCAGGGGGTACTCGGGTATCAGACTTGGTGGGTGTTTCACCAGCGCCTGAGCCCGTGGCCTGGGTGACACTTCAAAGAGGGTTTATGTACAAAGGATAAGAGTTTGTCACGTGACGCCACCTGTAGTACCTGATGAGGGATCAGCAGCACTGCCACAGTCCTCCAGAGGGTGATGCTATTGTGGCAAGGATGGCAAAGCTCCCTACAGGTGGAGCTGGTCCTACGGGGCAGCGTTCCTGTAAGAAAACAGGTTGAATTCTGTAGCACAAAGACACAGAGGCAAAGTCACTCTCCCGGGTACTTTACTGTAACAGTCATCAGCATACAAGTCCATAGTTCAGCATCAGTTGTTAAAGAAACAGGTAGCTCTACGGGTGGCTGCAAGTGGATGCCAGGTGGTATGGTGGTACCTATGGTGTACCTTAGTTGACGAACCAGTGTCCTTTCTTCCCCGCCTAGGATGAGTCTATACCCAATGGCTCCTTGAAGGTAGACTTTGGGCTCCCCTCCTTCCCAACTCCCTTCTCCTCACTCTCCCAAGAGGTACTAGATCCCTCCCGGTAACCTCTCACCACTAGTCTAGTGTGGGAGTGCAGAAATGGGTCCCACCCACTAGCGCAGCATCCACCTGCAGTTGGGGAACATTACACCACTTTTACGAGTGCGATACCCCACTGTGAAGCCTGACCATGTGGGGCGCCACACCCTCATGGGCAGAGTCTGCTCTCCTCACCTACTCTATCCTGACCCATCCCTTGTAGACTGTAAGCCCTCGTGAGCAGGGTCCTCTCCTCTTTTTTCTATGGGTCACTTGTATTGTTCTTGAATATTATACATGTCTATATATGCCCCTTTCAACATGTAAAGCATTGCAATAGGTAAGCTTGCAACTTGCTGAAGATGTGGGTGTGTCTCAGGATGTTTAATGGAGTCTGTGTTTGACATGTGTGAGACTGACAGAGAGTGAGATATAGAGAGCCTGCAGGGTGCAGGGCTGGGAACAGAAGCCAGACCACTAGTGTGTAAGAAGCAGTCTCTCAGGGGTCCTGGGTGGACTGATAACAGGACCCAGAGTGAGTGGAGGCTGGGATACCTCCGGAGAAGTGTATCCAAACCATGAGTTAATAGACTGTAACACTGTTGTGACCCACCCCAGGGCCTTGGGGACTCAGTCCCAGGTGTTGTAGTTCACGGGGATGTCATGAGTGGCCTGTGCCCCAGCCCATGGCCCTGGCGGTCACTATAAAAGGGGATAAGGAAAATAAAAATAAAATAAAAAGAGTTTGTAAAGCCACCCATGGTATCTGGTAGTGATACCGGCGCTGCTGCAGACCTCCGGGGATGATTGGTAACGCTCCCCAGCAGGTGGAGCGGGATCCCCGGGTCAGTGATGAGATGAGTAGAGAACTCACACAGTGAGGCGGCCCGTCAGGTGGAGATGCAGGCTGACAGTCTATATTAAGGGCAGGATCAGGGGCTGTAATAACAGACACACACACGCTGGAAGTTGTTTCCGTATCTTTTACTAATGATAATTCGGGTAACATCCAGAGTACTGTTCAGGTGGTCGGGTGGCAGTTCAGGATTTCCACACCCGATGAGTTGTGAGGCCTCCTCTGTGCTGTGTGTGTACCTTAAGTCCCAGCAAGTGTCTTCTAAATATAGTTGGTATTATGGGAAATGTTGGGGACCCGGATCATTCTTCCTCCTCCCTGGCTGACATACCATAGAAAGAGTTCATTGCTTTTGCTTAGCACTTTAGCGTGGTCTTTATTTACCTCCATAACTATCAATTACTATAACCTTTTCTAACTCCGTGTATCTCATCCCTGCCTGTTCACTTGACTTTATAAATATTTATTGTGTATTTAAAATTGCCAAAGAAATCATTCATTAATGACCCTTGTTATAATAAATACATATGTGGTTAAGCAATGCTAAAACTAAATGGACACATGCCAGAAAGCCCAGGAGCAAAACCTGCCGGCTACAACGAGTCTACCACCGACTTTATATCCTACTCCAGAACATAACATTTAGCCTTAAAAACTCTAAGTCTGTAGGTCCAGATATTACTCCTTTCATTCCAAGTTTTAGGGTGCGTGCACACGATCAGTGTAAGCAGCGTTTTGGACGCAGCGTCTTGCTGCTGCGTCCAAAACGCTGCGTCGTACAGTACAAGCATAGTGGATGGAATTTCAAGAAATCCCATCCTCACTATGCGTAACCCGCCTGCAGCGTCTTTGGAGCTGCGGTGCAGGTTGCCGGCAGTCCACTCCTCCGCAGCATGTTTATTTCATGCGGCGGAGTCGGAAGCGGCTCCCATCAGGTGCACCGCAGGAGACGCCTCCCCGCACCCGCCGCACATGGTGAGTACAGGGCGGCTGCGGTCTCCCTGCGGCCACCCGCGGCTTCACTCAGGTCCGGAGGAGCGGCGTCCAACACAGAGCTCCTCCGGACCGTGTGCACACGCACCCTTAGAATCATTTCTGCTATGTGTTTGTCTTCTTGTGTGTGTCCAGTTAAGCATTGTGTGCCAATATTTTTAATTTAATTTGTGGCTAACGGACGCACTTATGTCACCGATCCAGCAATCCCCATGCATTGTCTATGGGGCTTGCAGTCGGGTGCGGCAAGTACGGTTTTGCTCGTTGCAGCAGATGCGGCACTTGCGACAGCGGAAAAAAAATGCTGTCAGCAGCGGCTTTTTTTGCAGCCGCAACAGCCGCATCTGCTGCAACCGGCAAAACCGCACTTGCAGCAAGCCCATTATACAATGCACGGGGCTTGCCGCAAGCGTGCCGCAACTGCATTTCTTAGGCTGAAGATGCAGCAGATGCAATAATACTGCCGCATCTGACGCTTTTTTCAAAAACGCCAGTGTGAAAGGGGCCTAACTGGAGACCTTTTCAAAAGCCGCAAATTGTTATAGAAACTCGGCTAGAAACCATCTATACTTCATTCACACGTCTATGTTGCATGTTTTTCACTAATATGCAAAAAGTAAGAAATATAGTCTATGAGGTTGTCCACATAAGGCGGGGGTTTCGAGAGCAAGGATGAAAACTGCCAATGCAAAAAGTGCATGCAAGTCTACAGTTATGTGAAAAACAGGTACAGCAACACCTTTTTTTCTTCAATTCTTGCGCTCTGAACTTTATTTAAAACGACATTGTAAGTCTGTGGTTTCCATTACTTGTGGTGAGGCGGCATGTTTGATGATCACATGTAGTTCTTGGCCTGGCTGCTGGATTTCAATAATGTCACGTCGGTTTAAAACAAAGCGCCCAACAACTCTCGTCAAACAGCATCCTGCACTGTGGGACACCCGTGTCAATAATTATAATGATCGAGGGTGTGGCTGCAAATAGCACAAGACCTGAACCCAAAGTGCAAGATTAGAGAAGGACACACAATTTCCTTAATGTTAAGCTCATTGTGTTGTGTGAGGTAGCGCCGGGATTGCAAGACAAAAGGCAGTGAGCCTGGTATCAGTTCACACAGTACCGGGGTTTATTGATGAAGCACAGATGTGGCACAAGTCGCGGGTTCCGGGACGCAGCCAGGTACACTGCATACATCCACCATAGAGTAACACGGTCCCTCTAGGTTATGGGTTCTCGCCGGTCTAGGTCGCACTGAGCTCCAGGCCTCCCGGGCTAGGCCGTGTTGTAACAGCACACAGCCTCTGATACTCTTGACCTGGCCGCTCAGTTACCTCTTCTGCCTCAGCTGAGGCCGAAGTTCTCCACAGAGAACCACACCCTCTGTTCCTGCCTAGCTTTTAACCCCGTGCCTACCTCCGGGGAATCCTCTATGAACCCGGAGTGTGGTGCTTCCTATACATGGAGGGAGCACAACCTGGGAGACACATACCGGCCGTCACAGATCATCCCGGTCACTGTCTCACAGTTGTCCTATATGAAAATATCATAATATGAGTAAAATTGCAGTATTTAAGCTTATTTTATAAATTGAATATATTGTAAAGCACAGAATATAAATGTAAATGAGATAAATAAAAAAGAACACTGATCAAAATTAGAGAATACTTCCAGATACCTGTAAGTTATTGGTGTTAATCTGGCAGCTGGTGCTAATTTCCATAATTATCTGACAAACCCTATTTCACTGGCAGCCTAACTTTCCAGTTTGCACTCACTTCGCAAAAATGGTGTGCTGCTCCAAAGTGAATGAAACCCTGCGGCAGCAGGTTGTCCAGATGAAGGCCAAAGGGGTCAGTCATAGCAACAGAAGTTGGTCATTCTAAGTCCCTGATTTCTTGAATATTGCATCTTTAAAAAATCACAAACTCTTTCAAGTCCCCCAAGAAGGCAGGTTGCCCTCAAAAGACAAATTAACACCGGACAAGATAATGAAAACAATCTCCATGTCTAATTGTTTCAACACTGCAGCTGGAATAGCTGGCCAGTAAAGCACTGAACAGGGTAAGGATCTGTCTCGTCATACATTAGCACAACATTTAAGAGCATTTGGACTGAAAGCCCACACTGCAGTGACCAAATCTCTCATTATCGGAAAGAATCAAAAGTCTAGACTCACCTTTTGTGTGGACAGAGGAGAAGTGGTCCACAGTTCCTTTTTCGTGATAGACGCAAGTATAATTTATTTGGGTTTGATGGGAAACATTATGTTCATCAACAAACTGAGGTTGAGACTGAACCCAAAGTTTGTAAAGACGTCAGTGAAAAGTGGTGGAGGTAGTGTCATGGTTTGGGGAATATTTCCTGCTACAGGGGTTGGACCTCTCATACAGCTACACGGCAGAGTGAATGCTAATGTGTATCAGAACCTTCTTCAACAACACATTGTTCTTTACTTGCATTCAGTACTCCATCAGCCAGCAATTTTCTTGCAGGACAATGTCCCCTGTCACACAGCAAAACGGGTAAAGCAGTTCTTTGAAACAGAAAACATTGCAACAATGAAATGGCCGCCCAGAGTCCTGATCTAAACCCAATAGAAAACCTCTGGAGAATCCTTGATGACAAAGTTATGGCCAAGAAACCCACATGAGACACAGAACTGTGGAAGAGACTGGAAGAAGAGTGGACCAAAATCCCTCAAGAGCAGTGTGAGAGACTAATGATGTCCTGTGGCCGCAGATGTGCTGAAGTCATTTAAAGCAAAGGCCTGTAAAAAGCAAAGGCCTGTACACTTCCTACTGATTGGTGACTGTTGTGATCTTCACAACGTTTCGTTTTAATCTTTCTCTGTCTACAGTCATTGCTGTTCCGTAATTATGACGTTTTGTGTAAAATAATGATTTTTTTGTTGACAAACCTTGGTTATTTTGGAAAACCCTTTTCTAGTGGCATGGTGCACCCCGTACACAAAAACCTTCAAATGTTGATCAATGTAGATTACATTCTGTCTGAAAAATGTCAAGTGATCATACATTGTTCTCTGATTTTGATCGCCAGTGCATATACCAGGATGGAAAACATATATTTAGGATGAGCCTAAGATGGGGAACATATATGCTAGGATGGGGGACATATATACTTGGATGAAGGACATATATACCAGGATGGCAAACATATATAGCAAGATGTAGAACACATACACCAGGATGGGCCCAGGATAGGGAACACCAAGATGAGGACATATATACCAGGATCGTGGATATATATACCAGGATGGGCGAATATATACACCGGGATGGGACCAGGATGGGTGAAATGACTTAATAATGCGTGGACCACTCATATGTCTTTATAGGATTTAGAATGCTACAAGGACCCATACATCTGACCAACATGAGTAAGGGGCAAGGTTCAAATTCTGCACCGGGTTCCATCGGGCATAGGACCATTTCCTGGGTGCCCTGGAGCCACGTGGGATAGGATACGGTTGATGTTGGAACCAGGGGTGGGCTGGTGCTTCTAATGCCAGGTGGCAGATTTGTCCTGCCAGCCCTTGATGAGGAGCGGGGGGGGTGCTATCTGTCAGAGCTTTTGAGGAGTGGGAAGGGGCGGGGAGCTGTTGCTGTCGGAGCTCAATATATGCAAGGAGGGCACAGTGAAAAGTGATCCACAATTTGATGTGATGCTTCACCTGGGTGCACACTGGGTAAAGTCGACTCGTCAGGCCTTGTGGACAAACAATAATGGCAGCTATGCTCCATCAACCCTTTAAATGAATTGTAAAATAGTTCAGCATGGTAAAGGGAAACACTTTGTAATACTGGAGTTCCATAAAAACTTGTTTATACCATACAGAGTCACATATGTATAAGCTTCACTATTCATGAAGGGATGGATGTAAGATTTCTAAGGGCATGCACATATAGCTTATCAAGATCATAAAAATCTATTTTCTCTTCATAGGGCTTTGGACTTCTGCCACTATTGTACGGTATTTTATATACAGTATACTGTAGGT
Source organism: Allobates femoralis (assembly GCA_033576535.1). NCBI lineage: Eukaryota > Metazoa > Chordata > Amphibia > Anura > Aromobatidae > Allobates > Allobates femoralis. Next base: position 13,870,832 of record JARQOC010000010.1, read on the forward strand.
ACCATGCGTTAACGGATCTGGTACCGGATCCAGTAAAAATGCCTCAAAAATGGCAAGGGGAAAAACTTGATCCAGTAATGCATCCAGTAAACGGATACATGCTCCCAAGTGTGGCCCTAGCCTTAGATGTGAAGCCGGCCATAGAGTTCTTTCTCTCTTTATCTTGTGAGCTTGTGGATGCTGGGTGCAGTTCCTGCTGTAGCCATCCTGTAGCTTTCCTGGAGATTGACATCTGATCAGAGTTTGATCAGCGTGTGACCCAATTTTCTTCAACGTGAAGAAGATGGTAAAAAAAAATGTCTCCATCATCTCCACTCTGTCAGTAAGTGAAAATTGGAGCACACTCAGATATCGTCCGAGTTCAGCCCAATTACTGTATTTCCTTGGACCCATTGAATTACATGGCCGAGTGCAGTTAAATGTACGAAGACAGCTTAAACATGTTGGACTTGTGCTCAACCCCATAGAAAAACTTTGATCTGAGTTTGATCCAGGGGCAGACCTACCATGGTGCAGCTGGTTCAGGGCCCCGACCGGCTAGGGGGCCCCTCAAGCCGTAACCCAATGTCAGAGGAGAGGAGGGTCAGGCAAGGGAAGCAGGAAGCTTCCTGCTTCCCTTGCCTGATCCCACCCCTCCTCTCCTCTGCCCCCTCTGCGCCGCCACGGCTCCCAGGAATGCACTCGGTGCGGCTCAGCAGGTAGGAGAGCTGCATCACTAATAAAGGCTTCCCCCCGCACCTCGCCGATGGCCGCCAGCACCCCAACCCCCTTCCCCCGCTCCTCACCATGGCTGCACCAGGGCCCCCTGGGCTCAAGGTCCGCCACTGGTTTGATCTGATGTTTTGTCAGATCACACCCAGACCGAATACACGGTTGTCTACACCTAGCCTTGTATTACAATTTTTTTGGACAAGCAGATCAAAGAAGGGGAAGTTTTGAAAGTTGAGATCCTCAAATCTCAATTTTGAGAACTGTCAAGTGTAAAAGGAAACACTTGTTATAGTAAAGGCCCTTGAGAGGTAAAGTACGTGATTCTTGTAACATTCAGAAACTGTTTGTCCTTTGGAAACTCAAGAAGTTTTTGCAGCTAACACGTGACTTATTTTTTTATATATTTTTTTCTAATTTTCATAAACAGAATTTTTAAGAATTTCATTTAGAATTACCAGAGTATCCTGGGAGAAATGTATGGTGGTGCATAAAAGTATAGATCCAAGAAGTAGAACAATAGAGGTGCAAATACCTATGCTTTGAGCATGAGAACTTACACAAATATAAAGTATTTAGGGTAATGACAATTTAAGATGCATTACAGTTATGCACTGGGAAGATTAAAGGGAACACAATATGCAAAAAAATGAAAATATTTAAGACTCCGTCCTTCAACTAATAAGTGTACTGTAAATTATTGTACTAGACGCATCAAATTCAAATAGTTGTTTCACAAGGTTATCCATGGTATCATTTCACAATGACACATATATATATATATATATATATATATATATATATATATATATACTAGACTCTTTCATAGGGCGTTGATCCAGGGAACTAGTCTGATTGCTGTATATTCCCCAATCTAGACCTTAGTATTTACCCCATTTTTTTTTGCCTACCTCTGGATCATCATGTTAGGCTACAGGTTGAACTCGATAGACTAAAGGTCCAGTCACACCAGGCGACAGGGCTGGGGATGTCGGCGGCACCTGGCGGGTGTGCGTACGTTTTTGGCACCCCGCCAGCGTCGCCGTTCCCCGTTTACATGGGGTGACACCACCAGCCCCGCGCTGGCGAGCAGTCAGGCGGCATCGCCGCCAGGGTGTCTGGAAACCCCAGCGGCAATGCAGGACAATGGGAGCACCTGACAGGTCGCCGGCGGCCGGTTACATGGGGCGATGTGTGCACATCGCCCCAGATCAGTCGCCTGGTTTCAGAGCACTGCAAACAATCCCTGCCCAAAGTATGCAGACAAGAGCGGAAGATCAAACAAGAGCTGCATCGTATGACTAAGAGGGAAGCCATCGTCATATTTTGCAACTACAACTCATTCTTTTAAGAAGACACATACGTGACAACATCACACATTTTATTTTTAACAAAGCTTAAATTCAGTTTTTATACCTGAAGACATCAAAATCCTCAAAAGAAAATCAGAGCAAAACTAGAACAAAGCGCTGCTCTATCAATGTGACGTCTCTGGGAGAAAGCGGATCGTTGGCAGGAGCTGTGACTGCTCGGAATTGGCACAGATTGTTGTAGGCAGAGAAGGCAGATAGTTAGAAAATATACCCTAAGTTCATGAAAACCCTTTTAACCCAAATTTGTTTTTAAACTTTATTTTGAAAGATGATAAAAAATTAAAGATTCCATATGGCTAGTCTGCAACTCAGGTCAATGAATACCATCATACCATGCATGGAAAGTGGGCAACAGTGTTGTAGTTCCTCACACAGAGACGCAATGGATGTTACTTGTGATTGTTGAAATTTATGCACCATGGACAGTATAACTGCCACAGCTGGGTTTGTGTAATTTTGCTTAAAAGGTTTTACCAGTCTAAAATGACAAACGTGCAGACATTCTATGTCCCTCTACGTGACTGCAGACTTACGAATCCTCATGTTGCATGCACTGTATCGTTTGCCTGGTGTTAGGCCCAGGAATGATGGTACCATGACCATGAGTTTGCGATATGCAGACTACCGGCCATTTTCCGACTAGAAGGGCATGGCCTCACTCAATATACGTGTTCCTAGAGAATCCTCACAGCTCACAGTGCACAGTGCATGCAATGCAAGGAGTCACAAGTCTGCGGTTACATAGAGTGACACACAATGGTGACTGAATATTTGTTATTTCAGACTGGCAAACAACCGCTTTACTTAGTAGTTACCGCAATTAGATAGTCACTGTCTCAGACTTCCAACTAAGTAAAATTGATGGTGAGTCAGTCACAGGGTGGGGGACTCAGATACCGGGATGATGGTTACTTCGATGGGGGATCACAGCTGGTCGGTTCCAAGTTCTGTGCCCTGGACCCTCACTGGCAGGATGGGGGTGATGATGATGGGGGAAATTGGGATACAACTTAACGTGATGCCACCTGTGGTATCTGGTGATTGGGTACCAGCGCTGCAGGAAACCTCTGAGGTGATGGGATGTAGCTTGATAGTCCAGCTCCCCACAGGTGGAGCTTTACCTCAGAGCTGAAGAGTGGATTTTGGGAGTAGTAGTTCTCACCTCACCGATGCTGATGAAACCCTCTAGCGACGAATAGATTAGACCAGACACCAGATTTGACTTTGATGTTTCTTTACTGATACCCTTTTGTTATGGTGCACAATATTCACCGGGTTTCCTGCGGTTGCAGCTGTGGATCATGGAGATTTTTGCAGTGTCCCTCAGAGGTGTCAAACTGAATCTCTCGTGGTCTCTAATTCTTCCACCCTGACAGAGCCCATACGCCAGCCCCCTGGTCTGTTACTGTTAGGTACAGTCGGGCCCTTACCGATACGGACGGGGGCAACAACAAGCTAATCCTCCCGCCACCAGAATTCGGTCCTTTCCCTAAAGTGTCTTGGACCCAAGTTAGGACTGAGGTCAGGGTGTCAATCTTGTGGTGCTGTCGCTCCCCTTTTACCGGGTCCACAGCTTGCTGTTCTGCGGTCAGGGATTAACCTTTTACTGACCGCCTTGGTTCCGGAGTACTGGTGTTGACCTGGGCTTCCAGCTAGCTTCAATCAGTTCTGGATTTACCCCCTTCTTCTGTCTGGGTCACCCTTCCTGAAAAGGATGCCCTTGTCACAACTACAGGATCTGCTGTGTGCTTTTCTGTCTCTCTCCTTCATCATCTGGGCTTGACTGTCAAAAGCTCCCGCTGATGTCTCCCGTTCTCTCACTAAGCTCCACCCCCTTGACCTACTGAATATACGGTCCCTATGCTAAGGTGGGCTTCTTATCTGGGTGCTCAGGTTTGGACTGTAAAAACTGTAATACCTTCCTGTGGCGCCTCACCACAGGGGTGCCACATTCCTCTTTGGTTAGATACACTCGTCCTCGAGTGTGAATGCATAATACCAAATCGGGATCAAGCCAAATTTTCTTTTAATGCAATTAACGAGTAAACAATAACACATCAATTAACATTACACTTATCTTTTCTTCATCCTTTTCAGGAGGCTCGCATGCTTAAAATGTTATACAAATAAATAATAATAAAATAATAATTCTAATCTAGTTCTCAGGTCCAACGATGTGGGTAATACGTCTCTGAATTAATGTTCATTCAGGATTTTAACTGTAAAGTCCACATAGAAGTCTATATGAATCTTATTCACACTGTAAAGAGAACACATTTTAAACTATTTACAACAGCTGCCATACCGGGATTAATTTAAGGTTGGTAATGGTTAGCCCGAATGGCGAACCATCCCCGGGGTCCTGCGTGACGCTCATAGGTAATCACGTCACCCCGGTACAGATCCCGGCCCGGTTGGCCTTGTGGAAGGTGGGAGTCTACCTCTCTTCGTCCCACAAAAACCTCTGTATGGAGGTCCTCCTCCAGGGCAAAACCATACCCGGTATTTAGGTTAAACACTGTAATTGTCCCCTTTTTGCGCCGCTCAAGAGGCTGCGGCGGCTGTGAACGGGCAAAGGCATGGGCTTGGCGGGTCTCCATCTCATTTGCCCAACGAGCTTCCCGCCGTCTCTGCCGCTCAGCTTCATTGTCCTGGACGGGCCGCGTAAACCAGGGCCGGCCCACGGGTTGCCAAGTATGCTCAATGCTGTCTCGGGACTCAATCGCTCCTCTCACTCCCGTGGCGACCCTCACCATCGGCTGCTCAGCCCTCCATATCTCGCGGGGCTCTGGTATTTCCGCACCGCTGCTCTGGCCTTCCTGCTCCAGCTCATTGGCTCACCATAACTCACGGGGCCCAGTCTGCTGTCCACCACCAGTCTCTCCTCCTCCTCCCCGACACTGCCCTGGTTCATGGAACTTTCCACATATCCTTCCACGATCAGGTCGGGCTCCTCCGTAAACTGGATAAGATACTTCAACTCAGCAGCTCCTTCTTCTTTGAGCTCCACTACAGTCAGGGCCACTGACTCACGGTTCTCATTGTCGGCCTCAACAGCTTCTGTGGAGGCTTAACCTTCACCGGTTACCGGGTGCTTGGTCTGGTGGCTACCGATACTCCCAGTTCCAGGACGGGTTTGGCTCTCAGCTGCTGTTCAATCCGCCGGCTCACATTCAGAACCATTTCGGCACTCCAGTGCGGAAGGGTCAGCTCCATAGTTTCCTGGAGCCAACTTGCAAGTCCCTCAGAGCTGCTCCACAAAAGATAACATCCTCGCCCTCAGTCTCCTGAGTGGGCACTCCCGGGTCAGCACGGACGGCTCTCAAATCTTCCTCGACCTCCCGGATCACGTCTCTTTGTCTGGGGCTGCCATTCTTCTTGGACTGGTTAACGGGTCCAGTGTCTGCCAGGTTCTCATGGTCTGATTTCCAGCCGCACCCTGCTTGATTTTTATAGTCCCGAACTGGTGCGGTCTGGTTTCTGTTCTGCCCTTTTGGTTAATTGATGGCAAGGGGGTCGGTGAGACACTTTGGCATCTCTTGCATGGCCTTCTTTCAATCAGGGGCCGAGGCACTCCCCTAGGCCAGCACACAGTCTTTTAAAATATTTAGGCCCGCCTACCAGAGAAGTTTAGTGGATCAGTCTTTCGGGCCTTTTCGGGAACAGCCACTGCACTTCGTCACTCCTCGGCAGAGCAAAGGGGCGGGGCTTATGTTCATGCTTTTTTCTTGCCGCTCTGTGACTCTTGGACTCTGCAATTCTCTCCACTTCCATCACCGCTTGACATTATATTTTATTAAACACAGTAATACCTTCCTGTGGCGCCTCGCCACAGGGGCGCCACAATGGCACTACAATCACCTAATACATGAAAGTCTTTGTGCAGAAATCTGTCATAAAACACGTTGACAAGTCACAATTATTGTGCAATATAACGTTGTGCAACATCTAGCGAAATTTGACATTTTAATGCCTGTTCCTAGCAGCTCGGTCAAAATGGGCAATCTCCATTCATGGAGAGGGGCATCCTTTTTCGCATCAGAAATGTTATTGCAGTTGTAAATTGAAGTAACATTTCTGGCAATGGCGATGCACAGAGAAGTGCACAGCTCTAATAAGATGCACCAAACTCATTAAATAGCATGAACCTCTAAATTAAATTGGTGCATCTTATTGCTGTACATCACTTTTTGCAAATTAGGCTTTGAGGTAAAACATTACTTAAAGACAGACAGGGAAATGTTTTATCTCACAAATATAATCAGTTAATATCCTGTGCTGTAATGTCTGCATACCCCAGTGGCGTAACTACCGTGGTTGCAGCAGTTGCGACTGAGACCGGGCCCGCCACTGTAGGGGTGCCCGCGCCTCCCTGCAGGGGGGCCATGCTTCCAGCTGCCCGCCGCGACCGCGATCGCGTGCATGCGAGAAGGGCGGACGGCAAGTGAGTGAAGCCTCACTTCCTGTAGCTCCGCCCGCCCCTCCTCTCCTCTTAACGGCAGGCAGCTGACCGCGGGAGGCCGCATAAAGGCAAGTCCACCTCCAATATCTACCACTAGCACCCACAAGCCCAACCCCCTCCACCCCCCGCTCTTCACCTCTGCAGGAGGGCAAAAAGCTCCCACTAGCACCCCACCTCCCGGCTCCTCACCTATGGGGCCCCGGTCTGAATGCTGCACCGGGGCCCGCAAAGGCGATGTTACACCACTGGTATACCCTTTTCATTTTCCTCCCTGCCCAGGAGCTGTGGCATGATCAGACCATGTCAAGTACACAGGGATACAGTCAGACATTGCAGAATACATTTCAGGGCAAGATTGATAATATTCTCTGGGTGCAACATAGCCCGCAGGAGAAGTTATGGGGCGCCTGGGACATTACCTTGGATTGAGAGATCTCCACTGTTCATTGGCTCACACTTTTTACAGTACTATTCCGTCTGCATCGGGCAATAAGAAAGCCAAACCAACTTTTGCAAACAGTTTTCTTTTTACTGTTGGACGCATTAGTAAGTAGGGGAAATGATACACTTTCTTGCTTGCATTTGGTACAATACACTGCTTCTTTTCCAATAGACACAGAGAGCATTTTACCTTCAGCAATAGAAACAATGAAGGAGAATACAGTAGGCCAACCAGGACAATGAGAAACTGTTCCTAGACTAGTGATCCCAGACAAGTGCCACTCCCAAGCCATTTCTTTGTTCTGTGTACTCCTTTGGGCAGATCCTTTTTCCTCACAAAGGTGCCCCATGACTGGCCGACACCAGACTCACTTTTCTATAGGTTTTTTTTCACAGGTATCACCTACTTGAGGAAGTTGTTCTACCACCTCTGTCCTGTAAGATTTTCAGAACTTTTTTCTGTTTCCATCTTCTGTGCTCTCCACGGATCCTCATGTCCGGTTTCAACTTCTTCCTACACACAACTCAAATAGAACTTGAAACAGGAACTTCTTTCTCACTGGTCCCTCCGACTAAGGGTGGCCCCGAGTTAACCTGGTAATTTATGGCTAACAAGGCCTGCAGCCTGGAGGATTTTCAAATATAAAATAGACATTGCATAAGGTAAAAACATTACAAATTAATACAATTGGTGTCTTCTGGAGGAATGTGACAGTCTGTCCATCTACTTGCATCAGCATAGGAACACTTTTTTAATTATACTCAATTGTAGAACTTTTTTTATTCCAAGATCTATTTATTAAAATTAACTTTGTTTGAAGGACAATCCCCTTAGTGAACAGGGCCTTGTGCTTAATAAAGAAAGCCGTGCGTCACACTATCATAGATACTGTGGTTCTCCTCTTTTATGGGAGCAAGTGTTGGCCTTCAATGGGGATTCGGCAGGAATTCCAACAAAAGCCCATTAGACTGTATAGTGTTTCTGGTGGTTTGATATAAGGTTCTGATTATAACAAGGGGTCAAACTAACATTTAAGACATAGGACTTTGTCTGTAATACTTCATAATTAAAATTGTTATGCCCTAGGGGATAATCCCAAAAATTCCTACATTGCATGCTTATCCAAAGAGTAGGTGTATCAATATGAAGTCATGAAAACCTCCATATTTAGTTATAATAATCTACAAATTTTAGTCTAAAAATCTAATTGAAACATTGATCTGTCTGCTCTTTTACATGCAATTATTTTCTTTTTTTTAATAAAAGTCTTATATAAGAAACTACAATCGGATATTAATGAATTTCAATGTTGAAGTATTCCATAAACTGTGCATGCTTGTGCTGTAATTTGCTTTCATCCTGGTAACAACATTTTAATAGAAATACTTATTCAACATACAGTGCCACTCATATCCTTGGGCTTTGTTTGGTATTGCAGGTCAGCCCTATCTTAGTGTATGCTGCAATACCACACTCATTTGGACAGCAATACTGCAGTAGCAGGAAATCTATCAAACTGATTGACTATATTGACTATTGGCTAATACTAATGGGATGCAGATTTTTCTCAGAAGATAAGGGGCAGCCTGGAAGTGACGCAGTGCCACAGGAAACTGGGAAGGGAGAACGCTTACCCGGTAAGTATTTTAGGTGTATTAACTGTTGCCTTACTTTAACGGAGCAACCACAGTCACGAACCCGGCGAAATCCGAACAGTTCGCCCATCCCTACTTCCATTCATTTGAGCATGTAAAAAATGCAGCAAAAACTCTAAAATAATTGACAGGTTCATGATTGAAAAAACACATTGGTTCAAATTCACAATGACTGTATAAGCAGCATGTGCAAAAGAAAGATGCAAAAACAAATGGGGAAAAAAAGAGCAACAAAAATGCAGCATGTGAAGAAGCCCTTAAAGGGAACCCATCACCAGGATTTAATTACTTGTAAATCAGTGCAGCAGGTGATTGACGTGTGCAGCATGACCTCACTATTTGGGTCTTTTTCTTATTCCTCCCCTGTGGGCTTGTCTTTCTGCTGTAAGCTGAACCCCCTCCACCCCTCCTTCTCATCTAGACTCATCTAGGGGGAGGGTCAGATTACAGTAGAAAGACAAGCCCAGAGGGAGGAATAAAATATAAGCAAGTAGCAATTTCAGGCTGCACTCGTCAATCACCTGCTGCACTGATGTACAGTTGGTTAAATCCTGGTGGTTGGTTCCCTTTAAAAGGATTTGCATTTATCTCCCATAATTCTGTTTGGAGTTAGTAGAGATGTCCCATGTATTAAAATAAAAAGTCTATACTCACCTCCCATGCTGCTGCAGTTCCAGTCATGTTGGTGCTAATGTTCCCGGGGCTCACATGAGGTTGTTACATCACGCGAGCCCTCCACCTAATCACCATCATCTTCCCTCTCCCCACCTTTAGACATAGAAGTAATCAACAGCACGTGAATGACAGCTGCAGTTCTCACATCCTGCTGATTACTCATGCATCTGAAGGTGAGGAAAGAAAAGCCAGTGGCGATGTATCAAACTCATGGAATGCTGGCACCGCTGGAATCGCACCACCTCCGGAGGTGAGTATAAGCTTTCATATTTTAATGGGGCCAAACATGGGGAATGAAGAGGGTTTGTCCCAGTGATGAACAACCCCTTGAAATCAAGCTTTTCAGTCAACTAAAGTCTATGAATATGTTTGTAACTGAGACTATTTTAACCAAGTTCAATGATTTTTTTAGTCTTATGACACATTGCCATTGGCTCGAGCTGAACTGCGGCCACGTCTGTGCTGGTGATTTATTTAACAGTAACATAATCAGATTTCTGTAAACGTCTTCAGATGCTGTGAATGTCCTTGTAATTACCGTGTCGGCATTCAGATTAGAATATTACGTAAATCTATCTGTGGGAGAACCTCCTGCACGATGACAGCTGATGTATAATATTTGTATTTTGCTTGTGGTTATACAGATGTTTTCCTTCATAAAGATATTATGAAATAAAAATAAGTATCACGTTGCCTTCCTGACAACTATCCATGTGACCATTGTTGTAGAACGTGATTTTACATTTCTAGAAAATTCATTAAAGATAAAGAAAATTACAGTTCAATGTTTACAAATATAATATTAATTATCTGGGGAAAAGTATCAAATATTGACTGTTCTGTATTAGCCAGAACAATAGTATTAATTAAGGCTGATTTTTGACAGCTTCAAAATGAGTCAGTTGTGCGGCCATGTAAGTGGGTTGGTTCTATTTGTGTGGTTGAAAGTGGTAACCATGTCATACAAGACGGATAAGCTAGTAAAGAAGCCTTCCTATGACTATATTTTATATATTTATATATTATTATTATATTTTATATTTTAAAGGTGGCGCTGGAGTTCTTCCACTTCCTTACTGAAGTGCAAATTTGCATATTTCCTAGAGGGGGGATGTGGCTACAATCTCCTTACCTACTTAACTGTCTTCTTATGGTTGCAGGAAAACGTCTCTCCATAAGGTAGATAGCAAGATCCCCAGACCTCATCTTAGCCCACTCACACAGCCAGATCAGAATATCCCACACACTGCACTGATGAGGGGCAGTTACCCCGAAACGCAGCGTTTGTAGTTTGGGGTTCTGATCTGGCACTAATCCTTAGTCATATTAAAAAGCTTGTTGGAAAGCGATTATGACTTTGAGGAGCTGCGTAAAGGTGGCACTGGAGTTCTTCCACTTCCTTACTGAAGTGCAAATTTGTAATTTTTTGCATAAAGTTATGGCCAAAAGTGTTGGCACCCTTTAAACTGTTCCAGGAAAGAAGTATTTCCTCTAGAACATTTTTGCAATGACACATATTAATTTGTGTATATTGAAACAACAAAAAATTGAGAAAAAAGGCAAATTGGAAATAATTTCACACGCAACTTCAAAAATGGGCCGACAAAATTGTTGGCACCCCCAAAATCATAAAATCCTCTATCGTATTTGCTTCTAGAATTTTCACAGTTTTGATAATTAAAGACTTCACCTTTTGCATTACAATCGGAGTTGTGCCGTGTTTCTAATTGAGACTATAGCATTGATTCACTGAACCTGTGCACTTGCACCTCAACAGTTCTTTGGGGTGTGCATGCCATCACCAAACCTGTTGCTGCTGCTGGTAAAGTAATCCGAATAAAATGAAAAGGTGAAAGGAGAAGGTGGTTTATTCAACGCGTTTCGAAGTGAGCTTCACTGCTTCTTCAGAAAGGCCACCAAAATGACTCTTGGTGGTCTTTCCTGAAGAAGTAGTGAAGTTCACTTTGAATCATGTTGAATAAACCACATTTTGCTTTCACCTTTTTATTTCATTTGGGTTAACCACGCATGAATAACCACGTTTTCATTCCTGTTTTCCTGGATTTTGCCCAAAATATCTTTGAACCTCCACTATATTTGACTGTAGGTTCTGTGTTCTGTTCTTTGTAGGGCTCATTTCTTTTTATGGTATGATGTGCTTTACAAAAAGCTCCGTTATTGTTTCATCTGTCCACAAGACGCTTTCTCAGAAATATTTTGGCTTACTCATGTACCTTTTGGCAAACTGCAGTCTAGCCGTTCGGTTTTCCTGCCATACCGATTCATCTCATTCAAACGTCAATGAATAGCTTGCGCTGACACCAGCAGGGCAGCTTAAACTTATTTGAAATATGATTGGGGCTGCTTATCTATGCATTGCAACCTTTGATCAATTTTTTTCTGTTGTCCACATCCAGGGAGATTAGCTAGAGTGCCATGGGTTGTAAACTTATTGATTTTGTTACGTGCTGTGGACAAAGGAACATCAAGAACTCTGGAGATGGACTTGTAACCTGGAAATTGTTGATATTTTTTAACAATTTTGATTTTCAAGTCTTCAGAGGGTTCTTTTCTTTTCAGTTCTCCATGCTTAGTGTAGCACACGCAGACAAACAGTGCAAAGACTGTGTGGTCTCCCCTTTTTACCTGAATTCAGGTGTAATTTTCACATTGCCCACACCTGTTACTTTCCACAGTTGGGGTAGAATGAGCATCACATGTTTGATACAGGTTTGCTTACCTACAGCTGTGGAAAGGTGCGAAGAAGTTTGTCCAGCCTACTTCAAGGTTTTGATGTAAAATAATGTTGAATTAGCATTTTTTTCTCATTTTTACTTTTTGTATTGTTCCAAGAACAATATATGGATCCTTTACAGTCCAATATCTCCTCATAATGTACAATTATGTACATAGTATACAAAGAAAACTGATATGCCATGGACTTCCATAGCACCCACCCTAGAAGAGCCCCATCCACCGTTCCTATAGTTCCCACAACAGACACTTCAGACAGCAATAAAATTCTCTCCAGTGTCATATTTATTTAATAATCCATATTTTCCATTTAAAATATACACAATGCAAATATTTTGTATCCAAGAAATAATTTGAGCAAGTGTTTTTTTTAACATTTTATAATTTAATGCATAAAATATGTAAACATCAACAGTTAAAAATATTATAAATGTAATGTTACGTTTAATTTTACATCAATACGAACAATGCATTGCATACAATTTATTCAAATGGTTATGTAAATGTACAAGGTGTAAGGAAGAAGTCATACAACACTGTATCACTTTGTGCAACCACGTGCACATTTACACATTTTGGGTCTTTTCTAGCAATTGAAAGGTATGTTGAAAAGTATCCTGTTGACTAGAATGAGGAACTTCAAAGTTGAAGTTATGGTTAAAATACTGAAATATGTGATGCTTAAAAGATACTAAGAGTTAACCACATAAAAATATTGTCTATCATCAGATGGAATTTCTATCAGGATTTTATGCTTCGGTGAATGATGATTAATATAGAAAAGTGTTGCTATGTTCGCTTTGCAGGAAAAATCCCCATAAGAGTAGGTTGTCTAAGCCACATAGGAGGAAAGGTAAATAAGCACACAATCCTTTTAAAACTTCATAAACGTAAAGGGTATGGCTGGGGTCACAATCCGGTAACCGCATCTATTACTGGATCCGGTATTATCATGTGCCGTCACAATTGGCATCACATCGCAGATCTGGATCCAGTAATGGATCTGCAATGAGAAAACATTGTGGCACCAAAAACTGGATCTGGTACCGGATCCGTTTGCCATAGGCGCCCATTATAAACAGATCCGGTTTTTAAATCACTCCAAAAAATGCAGTCTGCATGATTTTTACCGCAGGCTGCAAAACCGGATGTGGTAACCGGATGGAATTTAGTGGAATCCGGTTTCTCTATTGTAGCCTACGGCTGCGGATCCGGATCCGGTTTTGACCCTTTTTAATTCGGATTTGAAAATCCACTGCAAATGTGACCCTACTGCTAGCAAGCAGGTAGTTACTACCTTCCTGCCTGTTGTGATTGAAACCATTCTTCGCCGACGCATAGGAGTCACAGTCCCCTCCTGCCAGCAGTTCTGCAGCTTCTGCTAGTGTCACTTCAACAGAGCAATGGCTTCTCTGCGCTGGTAACAGGCATCACAGTCTAATGTCATGTTGATTGACAGAGTGCTCCTCCAGTTAGGCAGGGAGGAGCTGGCAGTCAGTCATCATGGTGTCAAGCTTGACAATGATAATCTGATTCGAGCTTCTGAATACAAAGACAGACGTCCTCTGTATTTTAAACCGGTGCACTTTATTCCAATGATACGCTACAACCTATTGTGGGTCTCACAACCGTTCCAGGTGAGCAGTTCATACACGGCATACAATTGTTTTCATCAAACAGATTAGACCCATTGCGCCCTTGTCTACCCCTCTTTATTTTAGTCATCATGATATCGACTGTCCCACTACTTTTACAGAACAGAGCAGAAAAGAAGCTCCTGCTCTGTTGACGAAGCCATTGCATTAGGGATGAGGGATGAGCGAGTATACTCACTACTATTCAATATTCGCCGAATAGTAGCGGTATTCGGGCTAGTCGCTGCTCTCCGAGTACTTATGTGTACTCGGGTGTAGCGAGTAGTCCTAATACTTTTGCAGTGTATCTATAGATACACTGCGAAAGTAGCCTAAAAGTGATTAAAAGTTGTTAAAAAAATAATAAATTTACATACTCACCTTCCGACGTCTGCTCCGGGACCGGAAAACCTCACCTCCGATCACTGGACAAGGACCTTTCACTACCAGCCAATCAGATGGCCGGTAGCGATCTGACCAATCAGATGGCGCCACGTCACAGCCACGTGATCGCTAGCAGCCACCTGATTGGCCAATTTGCAAGGTCCTAGATGTACTATCAAGACCTTGCAAACTGACCAATCAGGTGACCGCTAGCGATGATGTAGTTGTGACTTGGCGCCATCTGATTGGCCAGATCGCTACCGGCCATCTGATTGGCTGGAAGTGAAAGGTCCTTGTCCATCGATCGGATGTCTTATCTGCCGGTCCCAGAGCAGGCGTCGGACAGGTGAGTATGTAAGTTTATTATTTTTTAACAACTTTTACTCACTTTTAGGCTACTTTTGCAGTGTATCTATAGATTATTATTATTATTATTATTAGTATCCAATTATTATGATTACAAGATCTATTGATTAAAATTACCTTAGTTCTTGGAACTATCGGTATAAGTAATCCCTTTATATAGACAGTTGACACCAATTAATGCAATTTTTCCCTTCAAGCAAGAAACTGAAGATGAAATGTATTGCTGGTCATTTTTTTTCAGTAGCTGATTTTGCTCGGAGAAATTAGTTGAACCCGGAAACAGATAATTGTCCTTGTAGCTTACATATTAAGGATAGGGATGGGATAGGTTATTAGAGAAGCCAAACATCATATAGAAGAACAGCATGACGTGTTGACCCCAAGGAATGGAGTCAACCTGATCATATTGTATGCAGCTGACTTCTCACCAGTAAACATGCTGGAATCCTGGCTCCAAAAATAATACATTACAATTGTGCATTGTAATAGGCAATACAAGGCTTATAGGTAAAAACAATCAGTTATGAGAATGGTACGATTTATACTAAAGGGACTAAAATGCTCAAAAGTTAAATATAAAATTATTTGTGCTTTTTTAAGACATTTTAAATACATATTTAAAAAATAAGAAGTACAGAAGTTACTAAAAACTAGTTGGCTAAACATATAGTGTTAAACCCATTCTGGTTTGTCTTTAGCAGCCTCTCATTGGGAAGACATTATTTTATATGTGATGACTAGTAGCTTCGTACTTGACTCATTGTCAAACAGGGTTCCCTGATTGGATTTTATGACATCTTAAAATGTTGTTTCGACCTATGATCTATCACATATTTACCTTACTAGATTTGAATTAGATATTCAGAGTAGCAAAACTAAAACATTTTATATACTCATATTCATTCTAGCAACCTGTTAGGCACTTTATAAAGTTCTATGAAAATGTAGTCGTACCCGGTAAACCTTTCCACATTTTATCAGAAACTAAAATTCATTTTATTGGGATTTATGTGACATACCAACACTAAATACCATGCTTTTACGAAGTGTAAACCAAATTATACCTGAATTATCTGGATATTTTGTGATGTATATTTGCATCCAGCCCCCTGTAGTCTGATACCCCTAAACAAAATCTCAGTGACCAATTGCCTCCAGAAGACATCTTATTAGTGAATTGAGTCCACCTGTGTGTACTTTATTATTAGTATAACTATAGCTGTTCTGTGTAGGTCATAGATGTTAGTTTGAGAACATTAGAGATCAAACTGCATTCTGAAGACCAAGGAACACACCAGACAGGTCAGGAATACAGTTGTAGAGGAGAGTAAAGCTGGGTTAGGATATAAAAAATAGCCCAGTCACTGTTCAAGCATCCAACAATGGACGGAGTATAGCACAACTGCAAACCTACTATGACATGGCCGTCCACCTAAACTAACATCTTAGGCAAGTTGAGCCCTAACTAGAGAAACAGCCGAGATGCTTGTGGTCCCTCAGGAGGAGCTGCAGAAATCCTATGTTCTGCTGGCAGAATAAGTCCACATGACATCTACTAGCTTTATACAGCACAAATCTGGCCTTTATGGACTAGTAACAAGAAGAAAGTTATTTTCCAAAGCAAGTCATAAGAAGTCCTATTTGCAGTTTTCTAGAAGCCAAGTAGGGGAAACAGCTAACATGTGGAAGAAGGTGGTCTGGTCAGATGAGACCAAAGCAGAACTTTTTGGCCTAAATACAAACATTATTTATGAAAGAAAACTTACACTGCACATCACACTGAAAACATCATCCCTACAATCACACATGGTGGTGGCAGCATCATGCCGTTAGGAGGCTTTTCTTCAACAGAATGAGGAAAGCTGGTTAGAGTTGATAGGAACATGGATGCAGGACAATCCTAGAGGATTCTGCAAAGAACCTTAGATTGGGGCATAGGTTCACCTTCCAGCAGGACAATAACCCTAAGCATACTGCAAGAGGTACAATGGAGGGTTTACTCAAACGCTATCCGTGTGTGTGAATGGTCCAGTCCTAAAACCCTTTGAGAATCTGACTGTGACAAAATTTGAAATTGCTGTTCAGATGACTCCATACAATTTCATTGAGCTAGAAAAGGAAACATTTGGGCAAAGATATGCAAAGATTTTGCTTCTTGATATGCAAAGATGGTAGAGACATCCCAAAAGACTTGGAGCAGATATTGTAGAAAAATGTGATGTTGCTAATTATTGACTCCTGGGGCTGGACACCAATGAACATGGCAATTTATAAATTGATATATTTTGTAAATATTTAGGAAACTATGTTTCATTTCCTTTACACTTCACAAATATTTGCTATTAAGTGTTGTATATCACATGAAATCCCAATAAAACTTATTAACTTATTTAATGTCGTGGATGTTACATGGGGCTATGTGGAAAAACGTTTACAGGTATGAATACTTTTCAAGCCACTGTATATATCTCTCTTCTTCACTTTTCGGCTAGCGTGACTATTATGGATCCTTTCACGTCAACTCGTTCATCACAAGTTTTAGACGATATTTTCTTGTCCTTCTAAGGCTAGGGTCACACATGGCAGCCGTTTTTGTTTTGGGAAACTTTTTGTCTTTTTTTCCTAAATCCAAAAACGAATCTGTTAACGGAGGGCACACATTAAGTGTCACTGCGTTTTTCAAAGACTCTTCCCAGGCTCAAAAAAACATAGCCTTATTCAGTGTGTGGAACTGAAGACGGTTTTCCCTGACAACCAGCATAAGTTAGGTTTAGAAACAGTCTAGTGGGGACATCTTCTGGAAGGTTTTTGAAAGGTATCCTTCCATATGCCGTTTTTTTAACAAGGGGCCCTATGGGAAATGGATCTGTTAACAAATCACACATATTGGCACCATCCGTTAACTGATCTGTTTTTCCTAGCATTTTTTGGGGGAAAAAATGACTAAGTCCAAAAAATGGCCAGGAGCTCAGGGAACACTTTTAGCACCCTAACGTTACCGGATCCGGTTTTCTAAGCCCTCAAAAAAGCGGATTGTCATGTATGACCCTAGCCTTACTGAGATTTGATCCTAGAATGTGTAGATTAAATCTCCCGAATGTGAAGGATATTCGTCTTATACTAAATAAGGGATATAAGCAATTAAGGCTAAAAATGAGCACAAACACCATGACAATAAAAGTGTTGTGTGAATATACTTTTAAGGTACTTGATCACTAAAGTTCGGCTCTTCTGGAGCTTAGTTGGTTGGTTAGTTGGTTGTTATTTTTCAGGAAAAAATAAAATAACTCCCATATGTCACTACACTAGCGGGGCATCTAAACATTTAAAGTGTAAGTGCCGTTTAAGATTTAATTTAATAATAATGTGTAACAAGTGATTATAATAAATATTCAAATATACTTCATAAGTGAAATCTGGAAGAAAACACTTCAAAAACCTTCCTGAAGATTTCCCCACTAGGCTGTTTCTAAACCTGACATATGCTGGTTGTCAGGTAAATCTGTCTTCAGCTCTACACATGTATATGGCCATATAAGGGGCAGCGAGGCCTACACAACGATCACACTACAGCTGACTAGACTCTCAGGTTACCTCAGGCAGGGACAGCACTGAACTCAGGCTGTCAGCACACACAGATCACAGATGTGATCTTATTTTACTCCTCCATTCACATCGGCTCTGCTCTGTGCAATCAGCTGATTGCATGGAGCAGAGCGACGTGAATGGAGAGAGATCAGAGGAACTGTGTGCTAACATCCTCGAGCTCCCTTAGCCTTAGGTGACCTGATTCACTGATCAGCTGTGAATGCTGTGTAGGCACCTCCCCCCTGGTATAGCCATATTCAGTGTGTGGAGCTGAATACGGTTTTCCCTGACAACCAGCATATGTCAGGTTTAAAAACAGCCTAGTGGGGACATCTTCTGGAAGGTTTTTTAAAGTATATTTGAAAGTTTATAATAATCACTTGCTTTACATTATTAGTAAATAGAAATTCAAACGGTGGTTACACTTTATAAAGTACAAAATATACATTTTACTCATCTCTTTTCCTCTACAGAACAAGAACTAACACTCTGGTAATCCTCCAGGATTATTTACAAGCGGTTAGTTTGTCACCTCTGTAGCCAATTAGTTACCAATACAGTCAGATGCCATACTACTGGCATCAACACTCAGCAATGGGCGCCATCCTGCCAATAGGGCACCATATGAATCCACTAATTGGCTGCAGCTGTAACCTCGCAGGTGCTTGCACACAAAGACCAAGAAGACAGTCAAAGAGTCAGCACCTTGATCTGCAAGTGAAAGACACGAATATAGATTTTTGTTCCATAATTAATTTTGGGGTTTTTTGTAAGAAAATAATTATAATATTTGCCAACACCTAAAGTATGATTGTTCATTCAGTCATTCAAACCAACCTCTTCCAAAATGGACGTAACAATCTTTTCTCATGATCAATTGTGAACTTACCAAAAGGGGCAATAGATTCAAAGTTTTCCTATTAGATAATAAATCACAGATAATTCAGTAAAAAATACAATCTATCCAAAGATACTTTTTGACGTTGGAAGATGATTAGAATAATTATCCCGTGAAATAGAACTTTGGGATTAAACCAAATGGCAAATTCTTGATCTTTTGCTTCTACTATGGTAACATGGCAATTATTACTAGGCAAAATTGATATTGATTCAATCAACTAGATAAACTCAGACATCACACATATCCATTGTCAACTCTCCAATGTTATATATTTGCATATTTTTTATCTTGCAAAAAATTTTAAAAACAGAGAAAATTCAATTGGAAAATGGGCTGACGATGTTTTACAGGTAATATGGGGTGGTCATCATTAGAGATGAGCCACCACCCCGGTGTTCGAATTCGATTCGATTCGTCGAATCGACGGGGTATTCGACGAATGTTCGTCGAATGCTCGACGAACACCCCGGAAAACGAACAAACCGGGCTTGTGGGGCTTTTTCACTTCCACAATGTATATACATACATTGTGGAAGTGAAAAAAAGTGAAAGAAAGTGTTAAAAATAAAAAAATAATCAATGCTCACCTGTCCGCGGTCCACCGAAGCCTCCGGCAAGGTCCTGTGGCTTCTATGACCTGTGGTGACGTCATGTTCTTGCGCGAACTCCGGTCACATGACGTCACCACAGGTCCTATTAGCAATATGACCTTGCCGTAAAATAGATATTTTTATGGTTCGGACCCTTTCTTTAAGTAAAAGAAAGGGTCCGAATCATAAAAATATCTATTTTAAGCTTTCCGGCAAGGTCCTATTGATAATAGGACCTGTGGTGACGTCATGTTCTCGCGGGAACTCTGGTCACGTGACCGGAGTTCCCGCGAGAACATGACGTCACCACAGGTCCTAGAAGCCACAGAACCTTGCCGGAGGCTTCGGTGGACCGCGGACAGGTGAGCATTGATTATTTTTTTTATTTTTAACACTTTCTTTCATTTAGGTAATGTTTATTTTGGTTCAACCAAACATGTTCGAAATTCGCCGAATTGGAACCAAATTGTTCGAATTCGGCAAATGACTCGAATAGCGACAAAATCAACTCGAATTTGAGATTGGCGAACTATTCGAGTCGAACATCGCTCATCTCTAGTCTTCATATCTTTGTAGCTATTTTGCACAGAGCTATTGTTAATTTGCTAATATTAATTAATGGATGCATGTCATTTCATTGCTGCTTTTTATAAAAATTCTAAGTTTATGTTTTATAAAGTTGCCGTGATCTGGATGCTGTCTGCATAGAGGGCGCGAATACAAAGGGAGACATTGACAGCAGTATAGATGACATTGTGCTATTAAAGTAGTGACATCATTATAATATTACACATTAAATTAGGTCAGTATTGCCAATAAAATAAACTAATACTTAAAAAAAATATATATATATATATATATATATATATATATATATACATAATCATGTATGCATACATGTAATGTATATATATTTCTCTAAATGGGCATAACATGAGATTTTATACACAAAGCTCCATGCTTCCCGATAGAGTGCCACACTTTGGTATTGCAACCTCACTTGCATGGAGTTGAACCGGAATAAAGCAGAAAGAAGCTATTTTCTAATTGAACCCAATCCACTTACGACTGGTAGCATACCTCCAATTTTTTCCCCACCAAAGTCCTTGTCATAATGTTTTCCAATTGTGGTCAGCTCAGTGATGGATCCATTTTTGTTGGATTGGTCTGTTCACAGTATGCTGAATGTATATCTCAGTTTTATACTTATATCACCCATCATTGACTTCCATTAAAAAAAACAACACACAAAAAAAGACATACAATGTATGATGAAAGAATACAAAATGTAATACTGAGGAACCAATCAGATCAGTTTCAGCAATCGAGGCTGATCAGATTGGCTGCAGTGGGTTACATACATCATTTGGGTTGCTTATGCACTTTTTATCAAAGGGAATCAGTCCCCAGGTTTTTACCTCCTCATCTGACAGCAGCATAATGTAGACATAGGGACCTTTATTCCAGTGAGCTGTGTGTTATCATTTTGCTAAAATCACTTTTGTTCTGATGCAGATCTAGCAGTTATTTGAATGTGGAGCTCTATAACCCCACTCACACCACTAATTGGCAGCTTTCTTTATATAAACCCACCCACACCACTGATTGGCAGCTTTCTGTCCATATACAGTGTGCACAGAAAGCTGTCAATCATTGGGGGTGGGGTTACACAAAGCTCATGAATATGGGTGGACTACCTTGCAGCAGGCCAACTAGTCCTCTAATAATAATCTCCTGTTGATCAAAAATACAGAAAGCAGCCTAACAGTGGTATGTGCTCACTATCCAGAGGCGCTGTGTGCTGGATGTACTGTGTCCTAAACTGATGGAAGCTGCGGTTGAACGCAAGAGCACGCAGCTGCCCTGTGCCCACTGGGCGACTTTTCCCTGCATTCCTCAAATGGAGATCACTTCCGGCTCGGCAGTAATAAAATTAGAATACTGCGGAGATGTGGAAGCGCGGCAAAGCGCACCTCAGCTGATATAATGCTGCGGTGGGGAGAAGCACAATGAGCATGCCGTGTGACAGGGCGATAGTGATGTACACAACGATCCTGAAATAAATCCAGTAGGCGTGGTTGGATGTTGTTTTTTTCGCGCCGCATCTGCGGTGATTGGTGGGTGATACTGCGTTCAATTGGCTGGCAAGGTCTGAGGCGCCTTATTTGATGACCCGTACAATCACGCAAGGCTGAACAATGGGAACGCGGCAACCCGCACCTCAGCTGATATAATGCTGAGGTGGGGAGAAGCACAATGGGAGTGCAATTTCTAAAAATCTCATCCACTGTGCTGGTACCGTACAACACAGAGGACGCTGCATCCAAAACGCTACTATTCCGGATTGAGTGCACGTACCCTAAAGGTACCGTCACACGCGACCATATCACCGGGGCGATCACTGGCAATTCCCGAATTTGGCGATGTGGAAAACACATCACATTAACATAGTGGCGGATGACTGGGCGATTCTACGGTGAGAAATCGCTGGTGGTGCGTCGCCTGATTGCCCTGCACTGCAGTGAAATCAGGTGATATCCACCAGGCGATTTCAGCGGATCGTGCTGTGTGACAGGGCGATAGCTATGTACACAACGATCCTGAAATAAATCCAGTAGACGTGGTTAGATGTTGTTTTTTTCGCGCCGCATCTGCAGTGATTGGTGGGCGATACTGCATTCCGATTGGCTGGCCAGGTCCGAGGCGCCTTATTTGATGACCCGTACGTTCACGCAAGGCTGACCAATGGGAATGCAGTTCCGTCCACCAAGCAGTGATAGGGGCGTGGTGAAACACACTCTAGCATACCCCTATCAAAACAGATTGCCCACATCGCTGCTACGATGGTGGCGTGTGACGCGGCGATGTGGAAAGGGAAGATCGCTTCCGGTCTTCTGCAGGCGATTTCCGGAATGCAGGATGGTCGAAGATCGCACGCTAGATAGCTACGAGTGACAGTTTCACAGCGATGTGAAAAAAGTGCCTGAAACGTGCGCGCTCACGTCAAATCGCCCGTGATATGGAAGCCATATGGCGGCGTGTGACGGTACCTTTAGTGATACATCCCTGGAATTAGGGTCTCTGTCTCTACACAACGCTGCTCTCAAATTAGGTGGCAACATCTTGCTGACAAATTCAATCCACCATTCACCCAAGAACCATGTAAACCTATTCTACGGAGAAAATGTTTTATGTGTATCAACATATATGAATATAACATTTTTTACAAAATGATGTTTGCATAATTATTTTAGGTAAGTGTTAGAGGGTTTGCACAGCAAAATCCATCGCATATAGAATCTGTACATAGACAAACAAAAATACTGCATATAAAAACAGCTGCATGCTACCCCCGAAGCATAAAAATAATTATCTGTCCTGAAGTGGTATGCATATAAGTCAATGTTCTCATAGAAAATGAATACATCTGCTAGCTACATTCATATCATCGCATCAAAAAAGCTGAAAATATCCATTATGCAAATACATACAGTAATCCGGCATCAATGAGACCTGATAGAGGCTTTACTAGGAGATACTGTGATGCCAAAACGGGGTAGTGTTTAAAATTCCCTTAGGAAATGTAGAGAAGAGAACGGCCGTGTAGAAAAAATAGGTAAATGTTGGAAGAAGTCAAATTTCTTAGCAAATCACGGCAAAGGAAATAAAGGTCAAAATGGATAAATTTTCCAAATTTTACACATTTTTTGCAATTTGTTTTCTTTTTACCTCGAGAGAATTATTTTTTGTGGTCTTTCAGACGGAAACAAAATGTAACGTCAAAAATGAAGAGGTGGCCTTTCCACACCGGATGATTAAAGCATCGGGCGTCGGTACTTCCTCCTCCGCTATCTTAAAACTGCATAGTTCTTTTTTGCACAATAATCGTAATAAATATTTCAGACATTTTTTGCTCTATTTGTGCAAGCGAATATTAAAAGCTTTTAAAACCAAACTGCCCCGTTAGATCTTGATGTGCAAGTCGTATGGAGAGTAGGAGAAGCACATCCTGATGAAGGGGCAAGTTCTTCCTGTCCGGTAGTGCTGAAGATCGCCGGTGAGCTGCCTGGATGCTGAGGTTGCCTAAAGTGGATGCCCAGCACCCTTACAAAATCTCTAAGCCTTCGGCATTGTCCAAGTCATGCTTCTGGGTTCACGTCTTTGGAAGAATGTGCTGTAGGGTTCAATTCGTAGAAGAGATGTTCCCAACTTCTCATGCAAGTCTTGAGAACTTTGAGATGTCGTCCGCGGTCCTTGGGTGTTGGGTTTTTGTACAAATACATCTATTTATAAAATGGTTCATTTCGGTTTTGAATTATTTGTAGCAAATTGTATTAAAGACCGGTTGTACTGCTGAGCTCCAACATGACCGAAGATAGCGGTCAATGACATCTACAAGTCTAGAGCAGCCATGTGAGATATTAGTGGATACGACGTGGAGTGGCATTACGCTCACATACTAACAAAGATATGGGCATATAAAAAACCTCAGAACATGTGGTAGAACGACCTGACAGAGGTTCCGCCGTACTGTAACACTGCATCAATCAGAAATGTTTCACTGCATGTGTGCCCCAACACCATACATATTCCACTTAATATATCAACTGTAGACAAATTATACATATATGGCCATTGTCCTGTAATAGACATACATGTGAATATTAAAATGCAAGTTTTCTAGATCATACCCCTTATTTTTTATCTTTTTTGTAAGTGCAAAGTATATCTTTATTCCTTTAGTGTCACTTAAGGCCATTCATGGTTATACTGTTTCCCGTTCTTTTTCCGTTCTCGTTGGAGATGCTCCAGTTCAGCTTCGTACATCATCTCCTGGACCAGATACTTCTCTCTCCTCATTCGGTCACACAGATCTTTTGGCATATCAGGGATGAGGTAAGCAATAAAGGATTTTATCCCAAACACAAGGTGCTGTGGAAAAAATAAAATTAAATTAATAATCCGATAAATGAAACTGACAGATTGAGAGATAAGAACATTTGGAAAATCGGATTTCATTTTAAAATACAATATTGAAATAGTAATATTGAGGCAAAACTTGAACTTTCTACATGTCTCAGTATCAAGACAACAGAATTCCTCTCCTTCCCTTCACTCTATGTTGTAAAAATGTTACCGCACTATAAATCTACTTACGGTACATAATCGCGCTCTTCTGTCCGTCACTTCCTGCATCATCCGGTTGATTGCACATCACGTGTCTCTGTAAGTGCGCATGCGCAAACCCGGCGAGCATGCACATTTACTCACGTGGTCGCCATCAGGTAGGAGATAGACAGCACACAGAGGGGAGAGAGACAGGACAAAGGGGGAAACAGGTCAAAGGAAAGAGTGTAGAGAGAAGAAGACAGCAGAAGGGGAGAGAGAGTGGATGGGGAGAGAGATGACACACAAAGGGGAGAGAGACAGCACAAAGGGGGAAACGGGTCTAAGGAAAAAGCGCAGAGAGAAAAAGACAGCAGAAGGGGGAGAGAGAGAGTGGATAGGGGAGAGAGACAGCACACAAAGGGGAGAGAGACAGCACAAAGGGGGAAACGGGTCTAAGGAAAAAGCGCAGAGAGAAAAAGACAGCAGAAGGGGGAGAGAGAGAGTGGATAGGGGAGAGAGACAGCACACAAAGGGGAGAGAGACAGCACAAAGGGGGAAACAGGTCAAAGAAAAGAGCATAGAGAGAAGAAGACAGCAGAAGGGGGAGAGAGAGTGGATGGGGAGAGAGAGAGCACACAGAGGGGAGAGAGACAGCACAAAGGGGGAAACAGGTCAAAGGAAAGAGCATAGAGAGAAGAAGACAGCAGATTGGGGAGAGAGAGAGTGGATAGGGGGATAGAGACAGCACACAGAGGGGAGAGAGACAGCACAAATGGGGAAACAGGTCAAAGGAAAGAGCGCAGAGAGAAGAAGACAGCAGAAAGGGGTAAGAGAGAGTGGATAGGGGGATAGAGATGACACACAGGGGTAGACAGGTCAAAGGAGAGAGCACAGAGGGGAGAAGACAGCAGAAGGGGAGGGACACATTGCACAAGGGGAGAGAGTGCGTGGGAAGGGGGAATGACAGTCACCGCCTCCAGCGCCACAGGGACCACCCCCATGGTGACATCACCACCGTCTCAATGCAATAGTATTGGCACCAATCAAGTATTACATATTTTTGCTAGAATGACTAAGGAGTTAGTGATAGTATTCCGGTAGGGTCCTGCTGGCCTACAGTAGAGTGTCCTAGTGTTATCTTTAGTAATCTATAGTAAATATTGATATCCATAATACATGGTTATCTAAAATGATTATACATTGACATCTATTAATCTCGGTGGGCTGAGTACTAAGTGGTTAACATTTATTTACTAAATTTGAAGTTTAATCCATACCAGAATAAAAAATGTGATCGGTGACAAAGGTGAAAAACCTCACCAAGATAAAATGGATGATCTTATACTGCAAGATTCGCACCACAACAACATATGATATCGAGCCGCCAATACGCGGGGGCATCATTTTTGGCTAGGAAATATCAAGACATAGAGCTTTATACTAGGCGCACACTGGGCCCGTGATGTCATATAGTGATGTGGTGCAAATATTGCGGTACAGGTCCACTTATCTACCTCGGTGAGATTTTTCACGTTTGTCACCAATCACGGTTTTTTGTATGGTGGGATTTTTAATTCAAATCTCATAAAGAATATAGTTTTTAAAGGGATATATTCACATTCACATATCAACATCCAACTTGTTCCATACTGCATATCATGGGTGGGTGCCTGAGCAAATCTGATAAAATGATCTCTGTGAAACCTCTCAATACATACGATAGGGGTTCAAAGGTAGACAAAATAGCAATTAGGGATTGTATATTTACCCCACTGACGACCAACATTTCGGGTAGGTTTACACATCATATAGCACTTTTTCATTTCATTAGTGAAACTTTGTTGCTTCTATTGAACACCTGGTGGATATTGGGATAATAGGCAAGTGGAGTCATGTGGGGACGTTTAGGCCTATACCAGCCCGGAGCCTATTACATTAATAGTGCTTTCCCTAACATTAAATTATAAAAAATGATGTGCACGCTAAGCTTTTGCCTTGTGCAATGAAGTATAATCATTAGAACAGATCCATGTAATGCAATATGTAAACTAGCACCGAAAGTAACACACATACCTCAAAAACGATGATGAAGGCTAGTCGTGCAGCCAAAACGTGCCAAAACTGCAGGGTGAACTCATAAGGACTTGAGCTCCAAGGAGGCGCTCGATAATCCCGGTATCTGGGAACAGGTAAGAAATTGTAATATTTTTATATGGAAATTTCTAAGCAGTCTCAAAAGCAAATCCCTATTCACGTCAATAAGCTGGGTTTTGGCTGAAAATGGACAAATAAAGGATAAAGGAAACAAAAATCCATTCTTATTGGTAGTTAGGCTAGGGTCACATTTATTACAGAAATTGCGTTCACCGCATACAGATCCGGATGCGGCGAACGCAATTAGCTTTAGACAAGCCGCAATCCCTTAACCGCATTGCTGAAGCTGCAATCCGGTAGCCGGATCGCTCTGGATGTGTTATCTGGGGCAATCCGGTTACTGGATAGTTTGCTCATCCCTGCTGCCGCAGGGATGAGCACACTGTTATCAGTGTTCTAAAAGATGAAATTTTATTAATAAATGTGGCTATAATGTCTCTAGGGGGTGCCCACCCCCTAGAGACATACCACCCTCTCAGGTGGGCATATAATGATGTAATTCCTGATTCCTGTTGGCTCCTGTACATTTTTATGAATGAAGCCGCCGGCTCCTCTATGCGCAGCGCGCATACTATACCTAATGTAGGTATAGTATGTGCGCTGTCCAGGGCCCTACAGGCATTTACAGTAGATCTATGGCACTGCTCAGCCCATAAAACTACTGTATAAGCCTGCTGGACTTCAGACAGCGCACATACTATACATACATTAGGTATAGTATGCGCGCTGCGCACAGAGGAGCCGGCGGCTTCATTCATAAAAATGTACAGGAGCCGACAGGAATCAGGAATTACATCATTATATGCCCACCTGAGAGGGTGGTATGTCTGGGGGGGGTGGGCACCCCTAGAGACATTATAGCCACATTTATTAATAAAATTTCATCTTTTAAAACATTGATAACACTTTGTTTATCCCGGCCGTAGCCGGGATAAGCAAAGTATATGCGGTTACCACATTGCTCAGGATTACACATCCTGAGCAATCCGGTTAATGCATTGCTGGGCTTAGAACCGCTCCGAAAACTGCAGCCTGCATGATTTTTCATGCAGGCTGCAGAGCCAGAGGCGGTAACCGGATTGCATGTAATGCAATCGGGTTTTTATAATAGGCTCTTATGAGGAGCGTTTCCTAATCCGGTTTAGAGCTTTTTAAATGCTCAAAACCGGATCAGGTTTTAAAAAAAAAACCTGAAGTGTGACCCTAGCCTTAGTTGGCTTTTTAGGATATATCGAAGGAACGAAAAAATAGACGTTTCCTAAGCTTCAGGATTGTGTCTTGGTTTTCGTCTTTATTGTGTTTATGGGATGTACGCACTTTGAGTATTTTGTTGCAGAAATTTCTGCGCTAAAACGTCTTGTGGCAGAAAAACGCATAAAAAAACGCAACGAATTTTTAGTGTATTTTCCGTGTGCACTAATATGAGTATTCCGGTGGATTTTTGTTTCCTGTGTCTCTCTGGTATCATCATAATGAAGATTCCAGGGTCGGGAGGAGAGTGAGATAGTGATAGAGAGAGATTTTGTTGGGTGGAGAGATCTGTAGTGTTTTTTACTTTTGATTTCAAGCGAGATTGTGAAAAATCATAAACTCTGTCTTGTTTTATTTATATACAGCATATCTTGAAAGGTACAACCACATCATAGTTTAATAGTCCTGAAACTAATAGACTTAATAATGTGTTTCTTTTCATTATTTAGATTTTTTTGCACACAATTTTTTGTAACTTTTGATGTTTTATATTGTTTATACACATTTTTCAACATTTTGAAAAACTTTTTAATCTTCCCACTAACAGACTTAGGAAAAGGTTGAATCCGGCCTTGGGATCACGCTGCCCGCCTAATTCGGAGGAAGAATCAACCAGAGGAAAGTTGGATCTTCGGGCCACGTCACACACACAGATATCTGTGTAGATATTGTTCGCAGATCTCTGGTTGAAGTGAAATCATGGACACATTGTTCTATTTTGTGGCCGTGTACAAATGGAGCAATGTCTCCATGATTTCACTGCAACCAGAGATCTGCCAACAATATCTGCACAGATATCTGTGTGTGTGACCTGGCCCTTCCAAGGATCTTTACTTTTATGATATCTCAACACGTTTCGTGTACAGCAGTACACTTCCTCAGGGGAATAGAATAGGAAGTGTACTGCTGTATACGAAACGCGTCGAGATATTATAGAAATAAAGATCCTTGGAAGATCCAACTTTCCTCTGGTTGATTCTTCCTTCAAATTGGGCGGGCAGCGCGATTCCAAGGCCGGACTCAATCTTTTCATTCACTCCGGATGAACCACCCGGCTGACTGCTGCAGCTTTGCTCACTGTTACACCCTTGTTATGTAGTGGTTGTGTCTCACACAACCTAACACAGTGAGTGGGGCCATACACTTAGCTTCATACTAAATATACTCGGATAAGACCCTATTGTGCGCTTATCTTTCCTTCTCTACGCTACGAGACTTAAACATGCAGGTAATTGCTTGGAAAATTTTAATGGAGGAACAGATGGAGACCATTTCCTCTGTCAACCTACGTGTCAATGGCATTACTGACCATGACATCTAAAGGTACCGTCACAAACAGAGATATATTGCTTGCAACTCACTGGTTGCAGTGAAATCATGGACACATTGTTACAGTTTGTATACAGCAACAAAATGGAACAATGTGTCCATGATTTCACTGCAACCAGTGAGTTGCAAGCAATGTCTGCAGAGATATCTCTGTGTGTGACAGCACCTTAAGGGTTTAAACAGTTGGAATCTAAGTTTTCTCTGTCCATGGCCATTGCAACAGGAGCCTGACTACAAGCTATAGCTGATTTCTGGACCACATAGAGTAAGCTCAGCTCTTAAGCTTGAGCCATACAACTTCTACCAATTTAAAGGAAAACTGTCAGGCCAGAAATCCACATGTAACTGATGTCATATTCTAATTCCTTTCTCTAAGCTCTCTCCGTCCATGTATTTCTATTATTTCTATTATTTATGCTTCCCTTCTATTCTCTGTAAACTTCAAAATAAAAGATTATTTTCCTCTGTTAATTACAGTGGGTCCTCTGCTGCCCTCTCCCCCCAAAAGAATGAATATTCATGCTGCATTACACTGTCCTGTGATCTCTCTGTTGTGTGACTCATTCACTGCAGACAGATAGATGATTGTGTGTATCTTAGACATGTGTAGTGTGTGCAGTCTGAGGTATTTCTATGTGATTATAACCAGAATCAGTGTTAAGAGGTTAAAACTTAACATTTAATAATACACTTTAAAATACTAGATTGTCTACACATACTACACACGTGATATCCCACAGTGCCCAAGTGTCATATCACAAATTAAAAAACTCTCTTGTTTTCCTAGGAGTTGTGGTTAGGTTACGGTGTTATCTACAGAGCTTATCTTGCCCTCAATTGCAGCCCACCTACAAACCTCATATATGTCAGCTTTAGATAGTTTAGGGTCATGTTATGTCACTTAGCATCAACTGGCATATATCCCTGTATATGGAAAGTAAAAAGCCCACTTCCCCTATATATAGGAAAGGTCTTTCTTCCCTTAAATCAGGAAACATTACGAGTCTCTTTACTCCAGGAGGTCCTTTTGCTAGTGACAGCCTGGTACTGGACTCTCAATTTTGTTTCTATATTACCACCATGCTCCACTCCCGACGCATTTCGGATGTTATATCCTCATCAGGGGATGCGTGGCTTAGTTCTTAGTGGGGTCCTGTTCATGGGTTCCCCCTTATGATGGTATGTGTCTCCAGCATAGCCCAGTGGCCTGTGTCTTGAAGCACAGACTTCTGAATCCTTACAGAGTGCGCACCACACACTGTCAGGATTTTCTGGTGTTGTTGCAGAGATCAATTGGTCACGAGACTGCAGTTATGCAATTCCCATACTTCCTGTCGCATTAGACAATCACAGCTAGTCGGCACATGACAGCATATGTGCAAATCACTTACTTGTGGTCGTGTGACCGCCCTCTCTCACAATCAACACCGCAGAATCCTGACAGTGTGTGGTGTGCACTTTGTATGGATTCTGAAGTCTCATGGATTTACAGCAGATTTTCACCACAAGATCGGTTAGCCCCTCTAAACCATTTTTGTAATGTCAATTACAGGCAAGTAATAATCATGGCTAGGAAAGGGTTAATATTAGCTGATCATTTCTACATAGTGAGAACAATTTTTTTATGCTTGGTATACCTGCAATAACCGGTAAGTCCTTCACCAAGTTCACTTAGATCAAATATGGACAAACTACTGTTTACGTAGCCCCGAAGACATCTGAAACATAAAAACATATTGGATTAAAGTCAAGTTATAAGGAGCATTACATTATGTCATATAAGTTATTAGATCTCAAGCATTACTTCTCATGTCTGTATCCTTCATCTTGGCAGGGCCCATACTTGAAGGCGTAGACAAAGCGAGGGATATAATCAGAGGTGATCGCAATGACAAAGGCATTTGTGATAACGGCCAGAACACCAATTCCCTCCAAAATTCCATACCAGATTCCTAAAAAAGTGAATTAAGTGTTACATTTACTATAAAAGAAATAGATTTCTCAGAAAAAAAGCGACTGAATTTCTATTGGCTGCTCTGCAAATGGTGTCAAGAAAACTCATCCGGGGAGAGTGACTGAGCATGTGTGACCAGAAATGCTCAGCTCATTGCATGGACATGCAGATTGTTATACACTTTGAACACCAGGTGGCATCGTATCATGTAATCTTCACTGAATTGGGTTTACTAGTGTCTGGATAATTGGGAATGTGTGAAAGAGAAGAATTCACCCAAAAGGGTCTAGTATTTGCCTAAATAAATATTGAGGGAAACTGTCAATTGATCCATCCTGCCCAAACCATGGGCAGTGCATTAGAGCTTGGCTGTGCAATCATAGCCAGGTATATGTTCCTCAGAAATGCTTCAGGTTTTCAGACAGTATATACTTTACAGACCGAGCTTCTTCCAGCACTGATGCTTGTGATTTACAAGTGCCATCCATAGCGAGAGACCTGTAAATCACCTAGTGAGGCGCTAATAAAAGCTGGACGGTGGCAAACCTGAACTAGTGTCATGTAATTTATGGTTTCAGCAAGATCTTTTAAACTATGTTTTTGCTGAAAGGCCAAAACATTTCATAGAAAAATAAACCTGGCTCTAATTCAAGCTGCTCGTGGTTTGGGCAGCATGAATCAGGTGACAGGTTGCCAGGGGCGGGCTGGTGCACTTTGCCCCGGGAGGCAGTGTGATGTTTCCAGCCTTTGCAGGTGAGGAGCGGGGGGAGGGGTTTTGGGTGCTGTCGGGCAGGGGGGTGGAGGGGGTGTTATCGGACGAGGTGAGGAGCGGGTGGGGGGAGCTATCGGACGAGGTGAGTAGTGGGTGGGGGATGGGGGGAGGGATTCTGTCGGGCGGCCCACTCACCACACTTCCCGGCGGGCGCGTCTGATATTCGACTGCTGTGATATAAGCAGCTGCGGCCACAAAGCAGAGCCACTGGCCCATTTCAGTATGGGGGCGGCTCTAGGTGAAGGCAATACCACCAGCCTGGGGGGCACTTGCCCCCCTGCAACCTGGGCGAGTCCGCCCCTGCAGGTTGCTTTTTAAGGGCATTGTCAGTAGAACCAACCCTTCAAAATCATTCATGTGGGCATGATCTCCCCAAGAATCTGCCTCCAGAATTTGTTTCAAATGAAATGAGGTGTTACCAGTGTTAGACATGTAAGGTGCGGTGAGTAGGCTACTCCTGGCATGCCGGATCAGTGTGGGTGAGCTGGATTATTGGATTTATCATAAAGTGAGACATGTAATTACCACAGCTTGCTCTCCTGATCTCACTGCAGAGCTTTATTTGATTACATCTAGCAGTATAGCAGAGATGAGCTTTGTCTCACTACAAACAAATTTGTAGTTGCATATTGTTTAAGATTCCGCCTGACAGGAGCTGATTTGGGAGCAAGGGAATACAGCTTAGGCTGGCTTCACACCACAGTGTGATCCGGTCCGGGGCTGTCTGGGATGACCCTGACAGCCCCGGACCAGATCAGCACACAGAATCGGAGATGTGCCCTCCGGTCCTGTGTGCAGCCGGATGGCTGTAATTGCAGCCGAAGCTGCTGTTTTTTCAAGACCACGGCTAGCATGGAGCTAGCTGCGGTCCTGAAACAACAGATGCGTGCAGCCGCCAGTGTCCAGTTCCCGGATCCTCCCGGTCCGGGGCAATCCGGCCCCATAGGCTCCCATGTTAGGGAGCGCCGGATTGCCCCGGCTCCGGGAGAATCCGGGAGAATCTGGAATCCGGCAAATTGGGTAGAATTTTTCTCCCCGGACAAAAAAAATGATGCAAGCATCATTTTTGTATCAGGAGAGAATAACCCGTATTCTCCCGAATTGTCCCGGAGTGATGAAACCGGATGGCAGCCAAAAACCGGATGGGGCCAAAAACCAGTCCGGGGCTGCCTGGTTTACACCGGAGAGCGCCCGGACCGGATCACACCGTGGTGTGAAGTCAGCCTTAGGTGGCAGCACTGTGAGAGGAGGGCTACAGCTACAAATATGTTTTTAATGAGACAAAGCTCAGCTCTCGTGTACTGTGTAAGCTGTAAGAACACATAAATCTGGAGTAAAATCAGGGGATCAGACTGTCAGTCATTACATGTCTCATGCTGGTACTGCCTCCTTACACTTAAAATAGGCTCTGGAGGTAGATTCTCAGGGAGTTTTATGTTCATCCCATAGACCTGAACAACTTCTTTACATTACAAGAAAAACATGGATTTCAAATTGCAGATATCAATGCATGATTGTATTCAACTTTATATGACCCAGTTTAGTACAGTGGATCCATCTAACAGATTGCCTTTAATGGATTCAATAAAAGTCACTACTTTTCCAACAATCAAGCATGATTTATGTTATAATCTCATGAACACTCTTGGATCTAAAATCTTACCTATATCAGTTGCTCGAGCAGGCATGGGTCTTCTCCACTGTGTAACAAATTTATAGGCATCCAGTCTTATTTCAATTATGTTGTTAAGTAAAGCGAGGAGAGGAGCCAACGGGAAGGCAGCTACAAATATGGTGGTGAATCCAAACTGGATGACTGAAAAATAAAAGACCATTAGATATGAGGACCATCATGTCCTTCTATCTGACAGCAAGAATTTCTAGATCGACATCATGAATTTCCAGTTATAGTCCTGCCAGCACGAAAATACATGCTGTGGATGAAATTTATTTAGATCTATCATGAAAATTAACTTGTATCCTTTTGCATAAAAATGGGTTCTAGTGTCAAATGTTGGTAGTATTTCAGGGTGGGGCATAAAATCTCTGACAAATGTAGACTTTCATGGTCGGCAGATATGCATTATGTCTCCTTCGGAGCTTGATGAATTATTTAGAGATACTGCAGAATCTCTGGTCCCTTGGAAACAGGTTAAGGTGGTTTTCCGAGATTTTACGTTAGTGTAAGGTCCTACCTCTAGACCACCACTGAGCCGAGAAATGCTTTTTCTTTATTGTAGCAATTGGTGGGGATTTTGTGCACACATTACACAACCATTACCCACCCACATCATCACCAATCATACAGATCATCTCCATGGTGAGAACAGTCTATGAGATGGAGACAGCCAAGCATTCTCTAATATAAAAAATGGTGGCCAAAAAAAAGGCCCAAAAGAAAAAGGCCCACAGGGTTGGGGTTAAGGTTAAAAAAAATTGTACAATTTTTATTAGCCAATAAATCTCAATTTTATAACGAAAAAACTGTGTGTAATGAATAGCTTCAGATGTATGTTTTATACTGCATGCTATCTCCAGGTTGTGCTGGCTCTCTTCATGTTTTTTTATAAGGTAAAGTTTAGGCGTTAAGGTTAGGTGTTAAGGTTAGGTGTTAAGGTTAGGTGTTAAGGTTAGGCGCACTAGCGATCCCGACAGCGATACGACCTGGTAGGGATCTCTGGTGCGTCGCTATGTGGTCGCTGGTGAGATGTCAAACAGTCAGATCTCACCAGCGATGCAGCAAAGATCTGGAATGATACGGAGGTCGTTGGGACCCTGTTTCTCAGCCCTGTAGTATTGAGATTGTTGGTCGTTGTCCCTGTCAAACACAGTGATACATGCTGCCCAGCAGGACCCCAACGATCAAAAAATGGTCCAGGCGACTCTGACGCGACCAGCGATCTCACAGCGGGGGCCTAGTCACTGATAAGTGTCAAACATAGCGAGATCGCTGGTGAGGTCGCTGTTGCGTCACCAAACTTGTGACTTAGCAGCGATCTCGCTAGCGATCTCGCTTAGTGTAACAGGGGCTTTAGGGTTGCTTGTGGGCATTTTTCCATGCTGGCATTTTTCAGGAAACCATAAAGAACACTTGATCATTTGAAGTCTACGGGATGGAGACGGCCAAGCATTCCATACATTTATCAATATACAGTGCCTACAAGTAGTATTCAACCCCCTGCAGATTTAGGTGGTTTGATAAGATGCAAATAAGTTAGAGCCTTCAAACTGCAAACGAGAGTAGGATTTATTAACAGAAGCATAAATCTTACAAACCAATAAGTTATGTTGCTCAGTTGAATTTTAATAAATTTTAAACATAAAAGTGTGGGTCAATTATTATTCAACCCCTCAAACCACCAGCATTCTGTTTGGTCCCCCTAAAGTATTAAGAAGTAGTTCAGGCGCAAAGAACAATGAGCTTCACATGTGTGGATTAATTATGTCTTTTGCCAGCCTTTTCTGACTATTTAAGACCCTCCCCTAACTTGTGAACAGCACTCATACATGGTCAACATGGGAAAGACAAAGGAGCATTCCAAGGCCATCAGAGACAAGATCGTGGAGGGTCACAAGGCTGGTAAGGGGTACAAAACCCTTTCCAAGGAGTTGGGCCTACCTGTCTCCACTGTTGGGAGCATCATCCGGAAGTGGAAGGCTTATGGAACTACTGTTAGCCTTCCACGGCCTGGACAGCCTTTGAAAGTTTCCTCCCGTGCCGAGGCCAGGCTTGTCCGAAGAGTCAATGCTAACCCAAGGACAACAAGGAAGGAGCTCCGGGAAGATCTCATAGCAGTGGGGACATTGGTTTCAGTCAATACCATAAGCAACGTACTCCACCGCAATTATCTCCGTTCCAGACAAGCCCGTAAGGTACCTTTACTTTCAAAGCGTCATGTCAAGGCTCGTCTACAGTTTGCTCATGATCACTTGGAGGACTCTGAGACAGACTGGTTCAACGTTCTATGGTCTGATGAGACCAAGATCGAGATCTTTGGTGCCAACCACACACGTGACGTTTGGAAACTGAATGGCACTGCATACGACCCCAAGAATACCATACCTACAGTCAAGCATGGTGGTGGCAGCATCATGCTGTGGGGCTGTTTCTCAGCCATGGCGCCTGGCCATCTGGTCCGCATCCATGGGAAGATGGATAGCACGGCCTACCTGGAGATTTTGGCCAAGAACCTCCGCTCCTCCATCAAGGATCTTAAGATGGGTCGTAATTTCATCTTCCAACAAGACAATGACCCAAAGCACACAGCCAAGAAAACCAAGGCCTGGTTCAAGAGGGAAAAAATAAGGTGATGGAGTGGCCTAGTCAGTCTCCTGACCTTAACCCAATTGAAAACTTGTGGAAGGAGCTCAAGATTAATGTCCACATGAGACACCCAAAGAACCTACATAACTTGGAGAAGATCTGCATGGAGGAGTGGGCCAAGATAACTCCAGAGACCTGTGCCGGCCTGATCAGGTCTTATAAAAGACGATTATTAGCTGTAATTGCAAACAAGGGTTATTCCACAAAATATTAAACCTAGGGGTTGAATAATAATTGACCCACACTTTTATGTTTAAAATTTATTAAAATTCAACTGAGCAACATAGCTTTTTGGTTTGTAAGATTTATGCTTCTGTTAATAAATCCTACTCTCGTTTGCAGTTTGAAGGCTCTAACTTATTTGCATCTTATCAAACCACCTAAATCTGCAGGGGGTTGAATACTACTTGTAGGCACTGTATATGATAAATATTATTTGTGGGAAGACACCTTCAATAAAGAAAAAGACTTTTTAATCCAGGTCATCAACTATTCAGTCATCTTGCTGTGTCCAAAGGCTGCTGATCCCTAGTCTATGCACATTTTTTCCTGTCCAGAGTCCCATTTGTCTCATACAGCTCTTTAGTTCTTCATCTGGAGGAATCACATGGTAGTTTTAGCATGGAAGTTAGACACAACACTTGACCTCAGTACCAGATTATAGAAGGTCATGCATAAATAGGATCCTTTCGCTTGTATTTACCCATTTCTAGGTACTCTTCCATCAAACCATGAGCGTTCATGGGCTGCAGGTTCCAGTCTTTTTCCCACTGCGGAAATGTTAACTTGCTTTCTATAGCTTGTCCTCCTTTCTTGATTTTCCTTCTGGACCACCAATTTTGAAGAAGTCTAATGGAAATATTAAAATATTTATATCAATAGATTCTCTCCTAAATGAGAATAGAGCACTAAGGGAAGCTCTGTGAGTCTGATAAACTAGATTGCTGCTACACATGTGTGTATTTAGATTTACAAAGTATATTCTACCCTAGTCATGCAAACTGAGCGGTTCCGATGGTCATTGAAACATCTTTACATTGATCTATTTTGATTGTAGAACCTTATGGCCACTTTACACGTCCCAACATCGGTCCGATGTTGGATACAACGACGCGGGAGCGCTCTTTTTCTGGGCAGAATTCCAAGATCGCATAGGAGATGTTACACAGGGCGATATCGGCAGGCAACGCTCCAGTGATGTGTACGCCCCCTTGTACGGCCGACCCAGGAACGACCATTTAACATGGGAGAGAATAGGGGACGTTGTACTTCACATCGTTGTTGGTCTTTTACACAGCACGATCCGGCCACAACGGTCATCCAATATCGGGCCGTTGGAGAGCAGGCTCATTTGATCCCCGATATCGTTTTGGCATCGTTCGTGCATCGTATTGGACGTTTAAACCACAAAACTCACGAATGATATCGAGGCCAACGCACGAACCACGTGACTTTTGGTCGGAGTTGGACGCCGATATCGGGACGTGGAAAGTGGCCATTAATCTTAAACAAAATTGAAAGAAATATGCAGTTTTTGCAATGTAACTTACGGGTAACCAAGTTCCATGAAGTTATTCCACATTTGTTTTAACACCATGATGACTCCCATTTGTAAGCAGAGATCTATGAGACAGCCGCTCGGATGACACTAAACAAAGAGTTCAACCAAAATAATTGCTTATATAGGTGAATCATCCCATAAAGATAAACTAATACACAGGAGAGATTACGGCACATGTATTTTAAATTATTATACAGAATGAATAAGGACAGGCAGGAGACAAGGCAAATTCCATCTCCTCCAGTCACTTTCTCAGTCCTTCAGTTAAAGGGAATATGTCAGCAGTGTTTTGTTCTGCAATTTTAAGACCGCATGCTGTAGGGGTTAAAACACAGACTTCAGCAATGCGTCTCTTATCACACTACAGTTATTAACCAGCAATGTTTATTTTATCTTCAGTAGATTATCATTGCTGGACTAGGTCATCTAGAGGTTAGCTAGCCCCCTGCTGTGATTAGCAGCTCATTGTCTATAGATATTGTAAATAGAGAACCTGGTGCTGGCGGGGGCAGCTTTCTCAACTCTGCTGCAATGCAAAATCTAAAAACTCTCATGGTGTCAGGACCGCTGCCCCCTTTAATCTAAGGCGGCCGTCACATTGCTCAATATCGTGAGCGATATTGTAAGCGATCACGTGCACGCGCGATCGCTTACAATATCGTTCACATCGCTGGTGAGCTGTCACACAGGCAGACTCACCAGCGATGTGGAGCAGCGAGATCGCTGGTAACTATAGTACACATCGGGTTACTAGGCGCCGCGAACCGCAAAATTGGAAGGGGCATGTGCAGGGACGTCCCTAGGCTGGAAGTTCCAGTCTAGTTTGAAAAGACCAGGGTTTAAGTGCGTAGTTGCGATAAGAAGAGGTGCCAAGGACTGGATGGTGGACATTGAGCAGCGGAACCTCCGGAGAAGGGAGCGGTGAGGTGTTAGTTGTCTTCTTTGCTTCTACAACATCTTACGCACATTATGTACCACCAAATATATTAAGGTACATATAATTTGCAGAGAATAAATAAGCAGCAAATCAAATTTCCCAATAAACTCAGTGCAATTTGGTGAAATCAATCAAATCTTGGAAGATTCGATCGTCTCACCCTTCTTTTCTAGAGTCAAAAATGAAAGATACAACTACAGATAAGTGGAGGCAATGACTACATTCCAAGTAAGTGCAGGACAATTAAATGGTAAAGTCCAAGTCTACGTGATCTATTTTTTCAGCAATATTGTTATTTTTCAATATTTTTCAATTTTAACAAATATTGTTAAGGAATGACCGAGTAGAAGTTGTAAGAACCAGACAAAAGATGATGACTGATTTACCTCCTCCAGCCTCCATCTTTGGAAAAGTCGGTTATATTTTCCAGGTCTCCCTGCAAACCTGTAACCAGTGAACAGAATGTTACTTAAAATGTCATTATCAGGGCCATACACCTGGGTGATCTCCATACAATTGTACATATTTGTATTCAAGGAGCTCATTGGTAAAGACAATAGAGCTAACATTTACCGGTTGTGGTCAGGCGGGGTTTGGAATATTTGCCCTAATGTTTCTAGCAATGCAAACTTGTAAGACTTGTTACATTCTTTAAATTCAGTGGGAAATCCCAGTAATTAGTTTGCAGCCTCCGGGTGTAATAGTTGGTAGCACGTACAGCAAAACGTCCAGCAGAACACGTGCATTGTATAATATCCAATGACTGAAGAAAAATCACATTTATGGGATATCTATCAAGTGAATGTGTTTCTATATCCCATCCCCTCCTGTTTCCTGCACAAATATATTGAACTTGTCCTTGTCTACCCCCTTATCAAGTAAAGTGAAATGGCATCTAATGGCGCTATATAAATAAATAATAACAATATATATTGGGCACCTCATAATAATTTTCTTTGTGTTAATTGTGAATGTCATAGGATCGCATTAGCCAGAAACCCTATCAGATGACAGTGCCTCATTGCAGACAACCTCAAGGAACAGCAACAAAATATTAACCATTAGTTTCAAAGAAAAAATATTAAAATCTGAGATTCCTCAGTGGTTGATACATCTTAAGGCCCCGTTAAACGGTACGAGATCATGAACGATATCGCTGAAACCTCACGGGTTTGGAGTCGTTGAAATGACATCGTTAGGACGTCGTTGCGTGACACCGAGATACGACTACGATAAATCGTTGCATCGTTGATCGCAGATTTGAGAACATGTTCTCAAATCAGACGATCCGCGATCAGCCAACCTGCTGCATCGTTGTGTGTGACACCGCGATAACGATGTCAGTAACGACTTCCCCCATTCACATCAGTGAACAAGTATCATTTGCTGGGTTGTGCGAAAAATAGCTGCTCGCTGGATTGTTGGTGCGTCATCCACGATATCTAGACTGGCCACCTGGTTTCCTCCTGCATCCAGCTGAGAGAGGGGCCCACAGTTAGAGGCTGGTGCCTCATACAACTATAAAAAGCGCGGAGGGACCAGGAGATGGTCACCTTCCCCTGACAAAGCTGCCAGGCGCAGGCAGCGATATGCGTGGGGAGCGCCTTACCTCATGCCCCTATGCCTTTCTAGACTGGTAAACTGGTTTCCTTAAAACCTGCCTGGTTTCCCTCTGCTTTCCCTATCTCAGATCTAATGGTTGGTTTACACGCTTCAATATCGTTCCGATATCACAACTCAATGGCGCGGGAGCGCGCAATTAGTGCACGTTTCTCCCGCATCGCATTGGATGTTTACACGCTGCGATATCGGAATACAACGTCCGTGCGATGTCTACGCCCCCCAACCCAGGAACGATCCTTTAACATGGGAGTGAATGGGTGACGTTTCAAATCGCATCGTAGTTGGGCGTTTACACAGCACGATCCGGCTCCAATCTCCATTCAATATCGGAGCATTGGAGAGCACGCTCATTCAATCCCCGATATCGCATTGACATCGTTCCTGCATCGTATTGGACGTTCACACCATACAACGCAGGAACGATATCGCCTCCAACGATCGAACCACGTGACTTTTCATTGAAATCGTACTACGATATCGCAACGTGTAAACTCGCCATTAGGGAACCTTTCCTATTTATTCCATCTAGGCTTATTACCAACTAAGACTGACAGCCCTTCTTTGTCATGCTGCAGAACCTCTTTTCTGCTTAGATACACATACATGTATGATAGATAGATGTTCTCATGGTCATTTAACTGTATGCATTGACAAATGTTTTTGGGGTTCCTTTGCTAATATTAACATCCACAGGGGATACCTAAGTTATACCATTATTAACTGTTTACTTATGGGGATCCACATTGTAAAATTCTTCTACCTTGACTAGCTTATTGTATATTGGACCCTA
The DNA here is from genome assembly GCA_033576535.1 of Allobates femoralis. NCBI lineage: Eukaryota > Metazoa > Chordata > Amphibia > Anura > Aromobatidae > Allobates > Allobates femoralis. Next base: position 13,912,168 of record JARQOC010000010.1, read on the forward strand.
TAGGAAAACATATGTATTCATTCTATGGATAATAATGTATATATTACTATAACCGGTTTGGGCAATTGGCAATGAGGTTTTCAATGATATATTATTATCATGTGAATTATTATAGCTATATCAGGCTATTTTAAGTGTTTTTATCCTTTTTGTGTGACTATTTCCTGTTTGTGTGTTTTTTTGATATTGAATGAACTTTGTTAATATTGATGATTATTCTAGGAGGTTGTATCGCTTTCCTTGGACCATTTCTTGCTAGTTTCTTTGATTGTATTATAGGTTATCAATATAAGATTGGGATGGTCTGACATCCAGTATCCTTACTAATTAGCTGATTTTTGGTCCTGCAGTTCAGTTCCTATTCATTTCAATAGGAATGGATCTGCTATATCTGAGATAGGCCAGTACACAGTGCATAGAGTAATTTTAGTTGTCTACACTGTTTATCGGGCTGAAATTGGAGCTGAATAACACTGATTTTTAACCCCTTCATGACCCGGGAATTTTTTGTTTCTCATTTTCGTTTTTTGCTCCCCTGCTTCCAAGAACCATAACTTTTTTTATTTTTCCGTCAATATAGACATATGATGGCTTGTTTTTTGCGGGACGAGTTGTGCTTTCATATGTAATAATTTATTTTACCATATAGTGTACAGGGAAATTGCAAAAAAATTCTAAATGCAGTGAAATTGCAAAAAAAAATGCAATGACACGTTTGTTTTTTGGGTATTTTAGTTGTCATGTTCACTATATGGTAAAAGCGACGTGACGGGGTGATGCTTCGGATCAGTACGACTTCGTAGACACCCAACATGTATACCTTTACTGGTATCTAGGTGATGAAAAAAAATTCAGAAATTTAAAAAAAAAAAAAAAAACACTTTTTGTGCCATGTTCTGCGCCCCGTAGCGTTCTCAATTTTCTGGATCTGGGGCTGTGTGATGGCTTATTTTTTGTGTCTTGAGCAAACGTTTCTAATGATACCATATTTGGGGGATCCGCAGTTTTGATCGCCCGTTATTGCATTTTATAGCAATGTTGCGGCGACAAAAAAAAATGGAATTTTGGCCTTTGGACCATTTTTTCCGTTACGGAGTTTAAGGCTCTCATTAACTGATTTAATACGATGATAGATCGGGCGATTCTGAACGTGACGATACCAAACGTGTATTTTTTTTCTTTAATACTTTTATTGTGATTGGGGAAAAGGGGGGTGATTTGAACTTTTATATTTTTTATTTATTTTTTTTTTTACAGGTTTTTAAAAACTTTATTATTTCATTGATTCCTATTTTTACACTGCCTCTTTAAGATGCACCTTGCTGCACAGTCCGATCGCTTCTGGGAGATACAGATGAGCTGCAGCTCATCTGTATCTCCCAGAATTGCAGATTTGTTGTGGTTGGCTGTGCCTGCCAACCACAACAGGAAACTGCGCTCTGACATCGCGGGATCTCTGGAGCAGGCGGGGAACAGCGCGTTCCCTGCCGCAGCTGCCTTGGATCCCGCTGTCAGTGATTGACAGCGGGATCCAAGGGGTTAACAGCGCCGATCGGATCCCGGATCCGATCTGAGCTGTTAGCCCGACATTTCAGCTGATGAGATCAGCTGAAATGTAGGCTGTTTGATGTGAGCTCTTCCCTGGAGCTCACATCAAACACCCCTTACTGGTCAATGACGTTGTACAACGTCATAGGTCGGGAAGGGGTTAAAGATGCCCTGTGTCAGACACATGTGGATCTGATATTTATAATTTAACCTAAGGAAAGGTCGTCAATATACAGTATAGAAAACTCCTGTAATGCTATTTTCTGCAACACTATTTTCATGCCAAAATAAATGTATAGTTACCTATAGCTATACCTAATTTTCTACTGGACAACTTTTATTACAGACTCAATAGAAATCCTTAAAGGGAACCTGTTACCAGGTTTTTCCCATATAAAGTTCCGACTAACACCAGTAAGCCCTTACATGCAGAATTCCAGAATGCTGTATATACAGTAAGTTGCCAAGGCAATCTCCAGTACACAGAAAAGATCTTTAATTATACTCACCTACAAGATGGTCAAGTCCTATGGGAGTCACTGGTCTTGATACGGTGCCTCCTCTCTGCTTGCAATCACCGTCATCCATCCCAGCTTGATTTTGATGAAGCCTCCTACATTGTCCACACAGTATCCTCATCACATTTGTATGCACACACTTATCTATTCTAGAATGCTGGATATAAGGGCATACTAGTGCTGACTGTACTTTATATAGGGAAACGTGTGACAGGTTCTCTCTAATGCAGTACAGAGAATACAAGTAAAATATGTCTAACTGTCAACAAGTAATTGAACTGTGGCAGGTATATTGATGATATTACAATAACAATAACCTCATCATTTTGTTATGAATACTGAAAAATAGTGTTCTATGTTTAGAGATTGTCCTGGAATTTATGCATATGTACCCCTGCACTCACAAGGGGATCAAATACCCTAAATCTTGGTATCAGGCTTTTGCTATCTATATTCTATAGATTTTAAAAGTGTCTTCTCATTCTTACCTGCCAAGGAAGAAAGCAATGTAAAATATGGAGCTATTTAAGTTGACAAACTGGAAGAGGAACATTTTTAAAGCAAAACTGTTTTCCCATTCGGACTCTGTTCTTGGATGTTCTGGAAAGTGAGCACAAAAATCAATAGATCGTTAGAACGTTCAGCACATTGATTTTCTCCATTTGCTTAATTCATTTATTCTTTCAAGAAAATTCATGTAGAATATAATGAAGTTTGTGACCAGTTTTGGTGGCCCAATAGACCTCTGAAGTGTAAATATTTGCCAAAAGTCATTGCAGTTCAACTAATTTTTTTAGAAAGTATAATCTCGTCTTTCAAGGGTAATTGTCATTTTAATTTATTTCATAAATCAGTAGAACATGCAAAAATAAGAAACTTTTTAGTACCCCCATAATAGAGCAATCTGCTCCTTTCCCCTCCTAGACTGATCTTTCAGTCTCAAAATTCTTATTTCAAGGGTAAAATGTGCATTCAGTGAGTACAGATTTTCTGTCATGAGATGAAGTCCATGGAGCCTCGGTTAAGAGTCTACAACTAAGGGCTAAGTCCTTCCCTGGTGGGATAACTGGCTGGTGTCCATGTTGTAGACTCTTAACCGAGGCTCCATGGACTTCATCTGCATATTCAAATTCTAGAGAGCAATGCACCTTGGGTTTCACTGTGTTTGAGTGCTTTAACTGGTGCCCGCAGTGTTATCCTCCACTGGTCTCCACAAGGTCAGTGGGTGCTTTGTGATGTCTGTCTATCAAGCATTGCTCCCACCCAGCCAGAATCCTGCATTACACTGATGAGGGGCAACAACCCTGAAACAGCTGTCTGTGGTTGGATACCTAGTCCATGGTAAACCCCTGGCCATATCTTCAAGCTCGCAAGGGCTGGATAGTGACTTAAGGGCTACTAATACCCTGGGCTAGGTCCTTCCCTGGTATGATAACTGGCTGGTGTCCATGTTGTAGACTCTTAACCGAGGCTCCATGGACTTCATCTGCATATCAGAGATGCCTATCTATGCACAGTGGATAACATTTACCATAGATGGTGGTTAACTTAAAGGTTATAATACCCTTTTATGATAATCTCACAAATTATAAGGTCGCTAGTATTGTACATGCTCATACACATATTTTGACCATCACTATCCCAGAATAGATGCACAAAGCTGATGACTGATGGTCAAGTCTTTGAGCCTTTTTGATAGATTTAATACATCGCCTGTCCTGATTGCTGTGTACTTACCCAGGTTTGTAAGAAGATAGGCAACTTTTTCGTAAACCTGAAATGTAAAAAAAAACCTTAGGCAAAATAGTTACGTAACCAAATGTTTCTATACTTTATCAAGATAAATGCTCTATATTAAATCAGTGGAATGTAATAGAAGTCAGCTGACTACAAATAAGGTGTGAACAGTGCAGACAGCCTGTCCTCGGGAAGGATCTGTCCCCAAGATTTCAATTCATTATCACATTAGATTTCTGACCTTGTAATTTTTTCTTTTTAAAGTCTATCGCTTGTAAGCAGGCGAGCACTTTGTGTCTCTTTGCAATGGCTGATTTACCATTAGAGAGGACCCGTTACCAGGCCAAAGGTAGCCATATTTCACTCTTAGTTTATAGTTGCTGCTCCCCTGAGTCACTCTTTTTTTATAATTCCACAACACGGTTTCAGAGATATGGGCCTTTTTATTTACATCTTTGTTCACAGGGTAATAATAATGCACAGTATCTCAAAGACACGCCCCAGAGGATCCTGTGAGCCACGCCTACTTGGAAATACAATAAAAGTGAGCACTAAATAAAAAGGGTCATATCTCTCGAACTGTATTAAAGATAAAAAAACACAGAAAAAGACATCATACTGAGGGGAATTAGACCAAAAAATAGCCACTTTAACCATGCAATAGTAAATGTATTGGAGAGCTTCCTGTCAAAGTCTAATGTAACAAGTAAAGTGGAGATGTGAAAAATGTTCTTCATGACCCCTCTGGTCTCCAGAATGTCATGAAAGATAACCACATTGCTTCTGAGGGTCCAACTATACTATATACACTGTGTGCAGAATTATTAGGCAAATGAGTGTTTTGATCACATGATACTTTTTATACATGTTGTCCTACTCCAAGCTGTATAGGCTGAGAGCGAACTACCAATGAAGTAAATCAGGTGATGGCATCTCTGTAATGAGGAGGGATGTGGTGTAATGACATCAACACCCTATATAAGATGTGCTTAATTATTAGGCAAATGCATTTCCTTTGGCAAAATGGTCAGAAGAGAGATGTGACGGCTCTGAAAAGTCCAAAATTGTGCGATGTCTTGCAGAGGGACGCAGCAGTCTGGAAATTGCCAAACTTTTGAAGCGTGATCACTGAATAATCAAGCGTTTCATGGCAAATAGCCAACAGGGTTGCAAGAAGCGTGAGGGCACAAAAGGTGCAAAATAACTGCCCATCAATTGAGGAAAGCTGCCAAGATGCCATTTGCCACCAGTTTTGCCATATTTCAGAGCTGCAACGTTACTGCAGTATCAAAGCACAAGGTGTGCGATACTCAGGGACATGGCCAAGGTAAGAGAGGCTGAAAGACCACCACCTCTGAACAAGAAACATAAGATAAAACGTCAAGACTGGGCCAAGAAATATCTTAAGACTGATATTTCAAAGGTTTTATGGACTGATGAAATGAGAGTGACTCTTGATGGGCCAGATGGATGGGCCAGAGGCTGGATCAGTAAAGGGCAGAGAGCTCCACTCCGACTCAGACGCAAGCAAGGTGGAGGCGGGGCACCTATCCAAAATGTTGCCACGCCATTGGGCTGTTTTTGACAATAAAAAAGTCCACAATAATTCTGGTTCTGTATTTCTCTTTTTTCATCTACATACATATATATATATATACATACAGAGAGAGAGAATACTGGAACTGTGCCTGTAAATCGTGTCGAAAAAATCGGGAGCATAAAATCCAATAGTAAACTGCAGAGCACGCCTTAAATAAACTGAACAGTTGTGGTCTTTAATCGCCCGCGGTGTAGCAACACTTTGGCAAAGAAAACATGTATCCTTTGACCTACCGCCAACTTTAAGCCGAACCCTAGCCCTGACCCTAAATAGGGTACAGGGTACAGGGTATAAAACAGTAACAGTAAAAGTCTCTCTTAGTAATGAAAGGAGGCAGTATTGGATCATGTGAACTGTACTGGACATGACTCAGTACGGTCTTTGCTCTTCTTCTATCCTCTTGGTTGCTGCTCCTACAGAGCACAATAGTGGGGATGAGTAAGTGTATCAGTATCATCAGGTCCAAGAGAGATGAATAATAATTTATAACAGATTATGAAATCTGGTGACAGATCCCCTTTAAGATGCCCATAATGATAGTATAGGAGTTAATCTCTTCATTAACTAGAATGAGTGGCTCTGCACAATGTACATGACTCAGGAAGGTTTCTTATGACTATTTAGATTTGACAGTTCAATGTAAGGCCACATGCACATGGCGTCACTGTGCGCACAATCGGCTGCTTATTATGACTACGACAGAGACTTTCCAATTTCCTTTTATTATCCAGCAATGGCATCTCTACCACCACTCTCATATTGGTGCAATGTGAAGTAATGAAGTCAGAAGAGACCGTACAATCACTGGACGGGATAAGCAAATGTTATTTTATGTCATCAAATTCAGTTATAGCATTTAGTGCATATAAAGAATCACTGATGCCTAAAGCAGAAACATTCGCCTTCATAGGGAACATACTCAACTGATTCAATTCAATCTCAGCCGCTCAGTAATCAGCCTGGGGGAATCCAGTTATCTGATATAATGAGGAACGTAGGGCACACACTATCTTGTTCATAATAATGTACACTAGATATTTGATGCTGAAAGGTTTAAGGGTACCTTTACACGGTACCACCTCGCCGGAGATGTCGGTGGCGACTGGCGGGAGTGCACACGCTTTTGGCGCCCCGCCAGCGTCGCCGCTCCCGTTTACACGGGCAGACGGCACCGACGAGCAGACAGGCGGCATCACCGCCGGGGTGTCTCAAAACCCCAGCGGTGATGCATTTCAATAGGAGCCTATGGCTCCCATCGCCTGTCAGGTCACCGGCGGCCGTTTACATGGGGCGATGTGTACACATCGTCCCAGATCGGCCGCCTGGTTTCACAGCGCTGATGTGAAACCCGGCGACCAGTCGAATGCGTTGCCTGCGCCCAGTTACATAGGGCGACGCATTGACGACGTCGCCAGGTGTGAGGTGGCCTTAAGTGTACTGAAGTCCGAAAATTTCCTAGGCTGGGGTCTCAGATACGAGAGACAAGCGAGAGACTCTCGCATCACATTTCTGGACAAGAGTGTGCAGCTACATAGAAATACATGCAGGTCTACACAGCTGTGCGGAGAGCCGGCGGTCGTGCTCGTGTGAAACTCGGGCTAGTCTCTCACATGTCTCTTTCAAGTGGGACCCGGTTTACTCTCATTGAAATTTCCAATCAAATAAAGGGCAAAAATTTGTTACCATACCCAAAACAGCCATCGATGAACCTTACCACATTAAGGGACATGATGATCATGAAATTTATGCAGACTCCGGTGCCAGATGTTGCAAACTGCCAGTACTTCTTAATAAAGTGCCAGTTTAATGATGCAAACTGTTCCATTGCGACCAGCCGATACACGACCACTGCAAAGACTGCCGTCAGCACTAGAGAGATCTGAACGGAGACACATGCCGTTTAGTACATGAACACAAATAGGAGAAATGAGAAGTGTGTTACTTGTAGACATTCTTTAAATAGAATCTGTCAGCAGGTGTAGAGGTGAAAATACACAAGTCAACTGTGTGTGCTACAGGGGCGGAACTACCGTGGTGCAGCTGGTTCAGCTGCACCAGGGCCCCAACCAGCTAGGGGGCCCCTTCAAGCCTGAAGGGGGGCCCCTAGCCGACCCCCGTAACCCGTCGTCAGAGGAGAGGAGGGTCAGGCAAGGGAAGCAGAAAGCTTCCTGCTCCCCTTGCCTGATCCCGCCCCTCCTCTCCTCTGCCCCTCCGGCTCCCAGGAACAGCGCGGCTCAGCAAGTAGGAGAGCCGCCACAAGCAGAAGCACCGCGCCGCCGGCTGCCAGCACCTTCCCAAACCCCCCCCCCGCTCCTCAACAGACCGTGCCGCCAGCCGCAAGCACCCAAAGGCTCCTCAACAGACTGCACCGCCAGCCGCCAGCACAACCCCCCGCTCCTCAACATGGTTGCACCAGGGCCCCTGGGGGTTACGGTCCGCTCCTGATGTGCTATTGTATATGTAAGCTAATGGCTTTATCACATGGTGATTACCATTACTAGACTACATTGTCACGCGCACGGCAGTCTGCAATGCCCCCTCCTCTGATTAACACATTTCAATGTACAATCTCTATAGAGAGCCTGGTGTAGGCGGAGGCTACATGGCTAAAACTAAATGCTTTGATTGTGACAGAACCGTTACGCCCAGTAATCTACATTAAACATTGTTGAATTCAGAGTCTCTTTGCCTACAAGTGCCGCTCTCAGATGAAGAAGGAAAAACGTGTAACAAGATTGCCTTTAATGAGGATATTGAAGGGTTTCCATTGATAATCAGGACATCTCAGGGTTTATCTCAATCTGTGATCTGTAATCTGCAGTCAAGAGCAGTTGCAAAACTACAGCTCTGAACATGTCTTGACAACCATGAACTGCCACCACAGACAATCTTGACATTTTGTTAGTGTTTGTCATCATTTCTTTATTTGTTCGACTTATGTTTAAGGCCAAAAACTCTATGGCTACCATTGGTTGCTAAACTTAGATGAGAACAATGCTAATTAAAGTGAAATGGTGCTTTTTGATATCTGGAAATACTTTTCTGGTTACTTGCACTCACCACTAGAGGGAGCTCACTGCATAGGATGTTATTATTGAATTTTGTTGACAAACATTTTACAGTAAATTCCAAAGCTCCCTCTAGTGGTGACTGCAGGCAGCCATAAAGTTTCTTTATACGGAATCTGTCAACAGGTTTCAGGTTTTTGCTACCTCATCTGAGAAAAACATAATGTAGGGAAAAGATCCTGATTCCAGCAATGTATCATCTAGTTTGCTTTATGCAGCAGTTGTGATACTGGCAGTGTTTTTAGATGTAGCATGTAGCAGAGCACAGAGAGCTAACCACGCCTACACTACAGCTTTCTGTATATGTTGTATAGTGACATTGAGCTACTTATCAGAGACCAGGGCATGTTCAGACAAGGACTCGCAAGTCTTGTTGTCACACGCTTAGATGGCGCTGACATTGCTGGATACTGCTGTGTATGTGGTTTGTCTTTAAGAGCTGCATGGTTGATAGTTGTTAAGGTCTTTGCCTCCTGTGTTGTGCTTCAGAACTGCAGTCACTATTATGTTCAATTGCTGGTTCAGGAATTAATGTGTGAGTCACCTGGAATCCCCTCCTTCTGACTTTAAATAGCCTTCCCTCTCCTCTGTCAGATGCTGCTGATAGCTATGTGCTCTAGGTCTTGGTGCTGTGCTGATGCTTAGCTGCTGGGCAAAAGTCTTTCCATGGGAGAAGCTGTGATTCCTGACCTGTGGGTGGAGGTAGGGGCCCTCAGCCTAGGGCTAATCAGGAGTTTTAGGCTAGCGGGTGGCGGCTCGGAACTCCTCACCATCAGAGGTACCTCCGAGATCAGGGCGAGCCAGGGACCCCAGCATCTGGGTCAGATTAGGCTCTCCTGACCCCCTTTTGCCCAATTCACTTATCTGTTACCTGATTCCCTTACCCAAGCAAGACACTTGTATTCCAGACAGTGATACATTTCTTGCAATAAAATCTTTTTTTCAATAAACAACAGCATACAGACTAATAAATGACACAACGCTGATTTTATTGGTTTAATCACAAACATCATGCTGTCCTCAGATTTCATATGAAAAACCTGCTGTCAGATTCCCTTTATTCTGTTAAAATCAGGCCATTTTCCTCTTTTCATCAATTCATGAGAGACATCTTTCCAAGTTAATTTTAGTACAAGGGTTGAATGAAAAGTAATGCCTCCACCTTCTGAACACCTCAGCAGATAGCAGCACTGCGGTAGGTAATGGACTGTTCAGTAGACTCTACTCTACAGCTCCAGTTGGCAGGAAGCCATTTAATAGTCAATGCATTTCAGAGCTCCCTGGCCACTTCCTCAGGACAAATCAATATCATATTCCCATGTTTTAATCAATAATTACATTCCAAGCAGTGCTTCCCCAGTGGGAATTGTTTTATGTCATTCTATTTGTTTCAATCTCTCTATTTTTATTCACATATTTAACACATATTGACCCAATGGAGGAGGGGTGTTTAGATATTTGAATGTACTGTATATTTATATTGTTGTTTCCTCTTTAACTAGGGCTGATATTAGTCAGAGTAAGAGGTCAAATAAAGCTTCATGAGTGAACTATAGAGCTGATCCCTTCCAGTGCATCACTTAACAGTGCTTATTAACTACTGTCTATACAGCAATCATGAAGGCAGAGATGGTAATAAACCATCTCTGCCTTCTGTACGGTGAATTTGACTGCATCTGACTGCTGGCTCATTTCTCCTGCTCCTGAATATATTCGATCTTGTGCATTTAATTACACTGCAAAAATTCAAAAGACATTTCATAAATATAGTGAATGCGTGTGGGTTTAAAGTCTATGAAGTATCTGGAAAACGTTTTAGAGAACCAACCAGCAGGATTTATGGCTATAAAGTGAAGCCAGTCCCTTACAGGCTCTGGGATACTGAGTGCAATTATACCTTTACTGCAATGATTACATATATGATTGTGGAAATAAATGTTATAGAAGTCCTTAGAAAATGATGTGCATCAGGGGAGTGTGCAGCAATTAGCATAAGAGAGGCTGGTATTCTTTGTATTACTCCCTTGTTTGCTCTAAGCCAAACCCTCCTCTCTCCCTCTCTCTTTCCCTTTCTCCCTCCCTCCATCTCCCTGCTTGACTGTGATGTCACAAACAGTAGAAGATCCCCCTCCAGTCTCTACACATCCTGATTTTTCTCCTCTCACAGACCTGGACAGATCCCTGATATTGTCATCACATGACAGATCACAGATGGGGAGGATCTGTCCAGGGAGCATGCTAGGAGTTGTAGTATTTCTGGATGTGCAAACTGTGTGATGGAGCAGCACGCTGGGAGTTGTAGTGTCACTGGCTCAGGATCTGCAGATCCAGACACTTCAACCCCCAGCGTCCTCCATCACACAGTCTGTAGATACAGACACTACAACCCCCAGCGTCCTCCATCACACAGTCTGCAGATCCAAATATACTACAACTCCCAGCATGCTCCATCACACAGTCAGCAGATCTAGAGACACTACAACCTCCACCACACTCCATCACACAGTCTGCAGATCCAGAGACACTACAACTCCCAACATGCTCCACCACACAGTCTTCAGATCCAAATATACTACAACTCCCAGCATGCTCCATCACACAGTCAGCAGATCCAGTAACACTACAACTTCCAGCATGCTACATCACAGTCTGCAGATCCAGAGACACTACAACTCCCAGCACGCTCTATCAAACAGTGATGAGTTGGGGCACCTAGGACCTGCCTGGTGGAGTGACAGGGAGTGAGTGAGAGGGAGGAGGGTTTGGCTTAGCCCACAGAGGAGTAATACAAACAGACCCAGCTCTTCTTATGCTAATGTGCTGCACACTCCGTCCCCCTCCTGCACACTCCGTCCCCCTCCTGCACACTCCGGCCCCCTCCTGCACACTTTCTAAGGACTTCTGTAACATGTATTTCTGGAATCATACATGTAATCATTGAAGTAAAGGTCTGATTGCACTCAGTATCCCAGAACCTGTAAAGCACTGGCATCTCTTCATAGCCCTAAAACCTGCTGGTCGGTTCCCTTTAATCTCTTGATCTATTCAGGTATCTGGAGCTTCAAATCATAAAGATGGAGATCTGACAGCAAACAGGATTTATTAATAAAAATAGCAGTATAAATGTTGCTCTGATACCATCTTTGGAAACATGGACTTTAAGGTAACTAGAAAAGTTTTCCCTTTTTCCATTTTCAGATTACAAATATTAACAACATATTTACACCACCTTCTTTTTAGAAAAATTACGACTAGATCACAGAAGGAATGGAGGACAGGTATTTCCTTTAATATCTATAGTAATGAGAGACAAGGGAACATAGGGTCTTATCTAATGATGAAAGAGGGTGTAAAACCCTTTTTGAAAAGTGCTCACCTATATATTGTTGTGTGACCCACAACTAGTATCTGCGCGTATACAGCTGCTGCAGGATCCACACTTTCACGTGCAACCAGACTGGATGGACAATGTGCTGGTGATCCGCGCTGCTGCAGAAATGACCGGACCCATGTATGTAATCCCTGAGGAAGGAGCAAGGTACGCTCCGAAACGCGTAGGATAAATAAAAAGCTACATCATTTCCAAAGACCTCGTGAGTCTGATCATTTCTGCAGCAGCGCGGATCACCAGAACTTTGTCCATCCGGTCCAGGTATTTCTTTTATTCCATCTTTTTCTCTGGGGTCACTGCCCCGCAATCCACGTTGTAGCCTGTATGTAAAGCACACCTTACACCAGAGGCGTAACTACATCGCTGCGGGCCCCGGTGCAGGAATTCATCCGGGGCCCCTTAGGTGAGGAGCGGGGGAGTTGGTGGCTGTTGCTGGCAGCAGTTGATGAGCGAGGGGGGGGGTTGCTGGCTGCAGTTGATGAGCGGGGGGGTTGCGGGAGTACCTGCCGTCAAGTGACTCCCGCAGTCGGCCAGCTTTTGCGCCGTTGAGAGGAGAGGAAGGGCAGGCACGGCTGCAGGCAGTGAGGCTGCACTCACTTCCCATCCTCCCTCCTCTCCTCGTCCTCTGGCAAACGCTATCGCGGTCAGGGCAGGCAGCTGGAAGCTCAGGGGGCGGGCCCAGTCTCAGCCGCGACCGCTGCAACCGCAGTAGTTACGCCACTGCCTTACACTAAACTTTAAAATCAGAATGGTTTTTAAAAGAAATGCATTACCATGAAGAATATTCCTGATACAGACACCATGAGTCGGCTGAGCTTGTCACTGAAGGGTTGGAAGGGTTCAGGTTTTCCAGTGATAGGATTCACCCGCTCCAATTTGGAATATTTTGCTTCAAACTGTGGACGTAATTCTTCCTGGAAAGACACAGATCAGCCTCAATTAGAGATGAGCCAACCCACAGATGTTACGGGTTGGGGGATCCGGTCAGACTTTAAAAAAAGTCTGGGTTCAGGATCAGACTTGACCCGAACTTGAGCCCAGATGAATCCCATTTACATCTATTGGGACTCAAGCTTTAGTAATATAAAACATTTACATTAGAGCTTGGGGACTGTGAGAGTAGGAAAAATGGCTATTAAAGCAAAAGAATTATACTTACCAGTCTCCCGTGTGTGTTTTTATCTATTTACTTAAAAGATTGGTAATATGGGGATCTTAAGGGCAAATCAAGGGCTTGATGACAGCTGTCAATTCTCAGCTGTCATTAACCCCCTCTATTACAACCGATTGCCATTGCACCAGGGCAATTGAGAAAAGGGGTAGCACACCAGGATTTGGCAATGCTAATAAATATGCCAAATTCTGGGGCAGCTGCAGGCTGCCATTCTTACTTGTGGGGGAACAATAACTATGGGCCTCCCCAGGGGTGAGAATACTAACCCCCAGCCATGTGCTTTATCTTGGCTTGAGTATCAAAAGGGGGGTGATCCCACATAATTTTTTTAATTATTTAGTAAAAAAAAAAAAGCATGTGGGGTCCCTTGTATATAAAGAGCACAGCTGGGGGTTGCAGCCTGCAGCTGTCCACTTTATCCGTGCTGAAAATAAAAAATAGTTTAGGGGACCCCATGCTTTTTTTTCGATTATTTATTTATTTTTTACATTTGTGCGTGTTTGTGTGTATGGCAACCAATCACATATGCCGGAAGAGAATGCAACCAATCACAGACACTGTCACAGAGGTGGGCGGGAAAAGCAGAGGAATATTCATAAGGCTTAATGATTGGACCCCGAAGTAATGTGAGATCAGAACTGATAGGTATGATTTAATTGAATTTGAAATATCCTTTACCTCTTCATCTTCCCAGTCTATGAGATCCCAATCATAGGTGAGAACAGCTCTTCTCCTCTTCCAGAACTCAAGAAACACGGTGGCTGGAAAAGATAGCAGAATGGTCATAATACTCATAAATAAATATAATTAATGTGTATTAATGAAAACCTCTGATCCATCCCAGTCTGCACCGGTGTGAACACAACAGAGTATAAGCTCAGCACTTATTCACACAGTAAATGATCTGCTTTGGTATAACTGCACTGGATAATGTCAGACTGTTTTATGTAATACTAAATATTGTTATAATAACCTCATAAAGAAGCAATTGGCAGAGCATGAATGTAAATGAGGGAAGATTAGAGGCTAAGAAGAATCATTAGGGATTGTATGCCACTCCGGCTATGAAAAGACACCTGGCATAGTGAGGCATTGGCAGAGTGGTAAACCTTTTCTAACAGCTGGTGGCTGCCAACAGAACACAATAGGATTCATGCAGCTTTTGTTTGGCAAGACCTTTACATCCGCTATTTGGATGGTTTATTGCATGTTTACAAATTTACATGTTCGCATATTGGATGGTGTATTGCACTGTAGTAAGTCCCAAATGGGATAAAAAATTATTTATGAAATTGTTGAATAGATATATCTTTTTTAACCCCACTCTGTAGCAGTAGCCATTAAATGCAGCATCCTGTATGGAGCCCAAATAACAATTCGGTTTTATAAATAACTGTTGTGTACTGAGAAGCAGATGTTATACAGTGCAACTAATCAGTGGCGGACCTTGTGCCATGGGGGCCCTGGTGCAGCAGCTGATGGTGAGGAGCGGAGGGGATCCTAGCGGTTGTCAGTGAGGAGTAGGGGGGTGCTAACAGATGTCGGCAAGGAGCGGGATAGGGGGGTGCTATGGGTGCTGCGGCTCCTACCTGCGCCGGGCCGCGCAATCCTGGGAGGCGGGGCACCAGAGGAGAGGAGGGGCGGGATCAGCCAAGGGAAGCAAGAAGATTCCCTCAGTTAACCCCCTCTCCTCTGACACAGGGTCATGGGGGTCGGCTGGGGGCCCCCTAGCCGGTCGGGGCCCTGGTGCAGCTGAACCAGCTGCACCACGGTAGGTCCGCCCCTGCAACTAATATACTGCTAAATAGAGATGGATGGACCTGTGGAAGTTCGGGTTCAGTCTGACTTTTTATAAACTTCTGTTTTGGACCCAAATTCGACCAGAACCTCATTGGAAGTCACTGATTGGGCAGTTTGGCTGTCTGTCCACTTATAGTTCTGGGAGGGGGAGGGCGAGATATGGTCATATTTCTTGTACACACTATATCTGATAATGCAGATTTTACCCCTAGTGCAGCCATTTAAACACTGCAAGCTTCTCCAGAACTGAGTGTACTTGAGCACAGTAATGCTCGCTCCAGTGGTTTGTGTACGTAAATGTGGCACCCCAGGATTCAGTAGCCACAGGTACACCTGGGACAGAGAATGATCTCCACATCAGGTAAGCCCGCACACCACACCTTCCACTCCAGACCTGACGGGGGAGCTCTACAAGCCGAGTTCAGACGAGGGCCCTATAAATTCAGGAGGTGGAGTCAGTTAGTGCAGTTTCAGGAGGACTGTGAAGACATTCTGGTGACGGAGCTGTGCTAAGCTCATACCAGTGAGCACTACTAATCTGCGTGAGGGGCCCTCGGAGGCAAGGAGTAGTAGTAGCAGGGGGAGTGGAGTCATACCGGTTATCAATGAGCAACAGCGCCCAGAAACCGGACACCGGAGTCTGTGACAGCAAGGCATCTATCAACCCAGCAGAAAAGACCGGAGGTCAGGGAGACTTCAGATCTCCTGGCCACAGCAGCACTTGAGGCACAGCCACTTAGCAGAGCCAGGGAAAGCAGTGGATACAGCGGTGTCCTGCAGCAGAGCTCTCACCGCCCGCCATACAAGTGAGGACAGCAAGAGAGGATCAGGGCCTAGATTCAGACAGCCTGGGCCTGAGATCCTGAACTGTTACCAGACCATCCGGACCCGTACCATCAAAGACTTTACCCTGCACTATACCTGAATCATCTGTAACAGGTACAGAAACATCAACCCTGTGTGTGACTGTTATTGCGGCCCCAGATCCTGCTCCCTCCATAGACTGTCCTGCAATACCATACATCCCAACTGCCCAGGGATCTCACTCCACCTATGGGGAGCGTAACCATCTTGCTGTTCAAACATCACCCCGGAGGTCTGACCCACAACACTGGTAACCATACCGGAACCATAGGTGACATCACAAACTATTTTTATTATTTTTATTAACTCTTTTCACCGGCCCCAGTGACATCCCCCGTGAATCAATGCCCAGAACAGAGTCACCTGTGCCGCCCAGCTTAGGGGACCAGGATACCCGGCGCAGGGTCCCTTTCCTTGGGGGAGTCACTGGTGGCTGGACCCAGGCCGTGGCCCCAGGCTGGCACACTCCTAAAAGGGGGTATTTACAGGGGATTTAGAAGTTTATATAGTTTATAAAGTTTGTAGATGTTATTGTCGTGACGCCACCCAGAATAATGTGGCTATATATGGCCACCGCTGCCTTGTACTGGCCAGGGGATGATGGTGAGAGGCAGCTGAGATGGTATAGCCCTTTTCCGGGTAGGGCTGTAGGGTCCCCTGGACAGGTGATGTTAAAGTTAATGATGGATGAAGATGGAAGTATGGTGAGGAGATGTTAAGGACACAGACACTTACTTGATTCACAGCAAATTCTCTCAGCGGTGATGGTCCCAATCCTGGATAGATGGTAGCTGTTAAATCAGAGGCTGAGGCACAGATGAGGTTTAACTGGTTTACTTTCAACCAAACTATAATACAACAAGTCCCGTCTCCGGAGTCTGCAATAGGGGTTCAGTTGCTCAGGCCCCACCGGGTCCTTTACCTCCTGCTTGCGCTGTCTATGTGGCCCTGCTGCCGTGTGTGAACTCGCTGCTGGCCCAAATCTGTCCTCTCTGGGTCCCACTCAACAGGCAACTTGAGTCCTTTGTCTCTCTCTGCTTACCCCCTCCGGGAGTACTGCTGAACTCTTAGTATGTTGCTGTGTCTGGCCCTGTGAAGCTTGTTGTTACCTCACGTTTTCCGGTTGCTGTATTGTATATAACTAATGCAGCCACGGATCCGGTATCCGTATCTGCGCTTTTTATCTAGGGTAGATAATGATGCTACCCGATTCTGAAAGTGTTCCTCTTATCAGTTTTCTCCTCCTCAGACCGATGGCTTGGCCCTGGAAATTGTCAGCCAGTCCTCAGGAACTCAATGCAGCTCCTGTCACTCTGAGCTCATGGCTCCAACTGTCTGAAAATTTACCTCAAACCAGTGTTTTATATCTCTAGGGAAGTCTCTGGTGTCTCTGGAGCTCCCCCTACTGGCCAAAGGTGGTAGTGCAGTGGCATGGCTTTCTAAGTGAGTGCAACTATTATGATCTTATACTGTGGCTAATACCCGCAGGGGCGCCACATTCCCCCTTAGTTAAGAACAGTACTCCGGGACTGTGGGACAATAAACATAAGATATAACAGATAATATCTACAGAGTCTTAAAAAAAAATAAAAAGTTACAAAAACCACTCAAAAAATAGAGTCTTGTAAAAAGTCACTTCAAATAGCGTCCATTAATACAGCTCTGTCCTTGAGGGCTATTTATTTGTTAGGAAAGGCACTGCAATTAGCGTCCATTTTTCCAACAAAGTTTATGAATAATTTAAGAATGTTTAAAAAGCAGTCTTTCCGGAGCTTTAATTTACCGCCTCCGGGCTGATAAATGAAGAAAAGAGTTCAAGAATATGCAAGTAGTTCATACAGAATAGTCTCTGTAGGTACTGAGCTTTTTTTTTAACGTTACATCTAATAACTACTAATTAACAACTAAATATCTATTTACATTTGGTAGTCTGCATATTTTGCTGGTAATTGACCCTGAGTACTACGCTGTGATCTGCGTAACGCTTGTGTACTGGGTGTACTCAATGTGATGGTGTGAGTGGACGTATACCTAGTAAGTACTTCTGGTTCTGCTAGGGATAATTCCACATTTGTGGGATTGGCAATTCCACCGTGTCCAGGACTATTATTACTAGGAATTTGTTCTTCCTGTCTTGGGACTTCTTGTGGTACAGGGTCTGCTTCTAATTCTATTGGTCTTGGGGCTTCTGGTATTACAGGCTCTGGTGTTTGATAGAAGGCCATCATGGGAACTACTACTGCACCATTGTAGGTTGGCCAGGTTTTAGGAAAGTCTCCTAAATAGGTGTGATATACTCCATCTTCTTCTTTTTCGTCAACAGGTTGAACCGGTACTGGTTGAATAACTTCTGGTTCAGGTTGAATGACTTCTTTTTCTTTCAATGTCTCTGGACATAGTTTTAGATTGTCTCTTGACACTAGTACTGATGTTAATCCACCATCTTTGCTTATAAGACACATTTTAGGATTGTTCACTCTCATTGGTAAAACTGTATATGGGACGGATTCCCACTGATTGTCCAGTTTATTAGTGCGACGGTTTCTCTTGAGCACTTGATCACCAGGTTTTAATGGGGTTGCTAGAGCATTCTGGTTGAAGTATTGCTCTTGTCTTTCTCTAGTTTTCTGGAGATTCCTTTCTACGCATTCTTGCACTTGGCGATATTGTTGTTGGCGTAGGGAGTCCCAGTTGGAATCCTGCACTTCTGCGTCAGGTTTTACAATGCCCATTTCTAGATCTATTGGTAGCTTGCCAGGTCTTGCACGCATAAGGTAAGCTGGGGTACAGTTTGTGGAGCTTACCGGGACATTGTTATAGAGGTCTACCAAGTCAGGCAATTTCTCTGGCCATAGGTTTCTCTCTGTCTCTGGTAAAGTCTTTAAGAGATCGATTACAATATGGTTCATTTTTTCGCATAAGCCATTTGTTTGCGGATGATAGGCTGTTGTACGGATCTTCTTGCAGCCATACATATTGCAAAATTCTCTGAAGATCTCTGATTCAAATGCTGTACCTTGGTCTGCGAGTACTTGTTCCGGATATCCATGAGGTCTGCAAAAGTATGTCTGGAACGCCTTAGCTGCTGTCTTTGCAGTGAGATCTTTCACGGGCACTACTACCAGGAAGCGTGAGTAATGGTCCACGATGGTTAAAGCATAGACATAGCCGGACCGGCTTGGTGTCAATTTCACGTGGTCTATTGCTACGAGCTCAAGTGGTTGCTTGGTAACTATAGGCTGGAGTGGTGCTCTTTGGTTTTTTAGATCTTTTCTTCTGAGGTTGCATGGACCACAGTTTCTGCACCATTCTTCAATTGATCTTCTCATTCCAACCCAGTAGAATCTGTCTCTTAAAAGTACTTCTAGCTTTTTCCACCCGAAGTGACCAGCACCATTGTGATAAGCTTCTAGGACCATTTTTACATCTTGTTTAGGCACAATGATCTGCCATACTAGCTCATGCGTCTTTGGATTGGTATATCTTCTGCACAGCTTTCCTTGGTACAGGAACATTTTGCCTCTCTCTTTCCAGAGTTGATGTGTCTCTTTCGGTGCATTTTCATTGGGATACGCACTTTGCTCAGTCAGCAGTTCTTTCACCAACTTCACAGCTGGATTGCTGTCTTGAGTGTCAGCCCATCTGTGGTGTGCTAATGGGTTGAGATTCACCTCTTGATGTTTCTGGTAGGCACTGGATTGATACTGTCCTACCTTGGGACGATGGAAGGCGGGTAGTTCAATTTCTTCAAGTTCTACCGGTTCTTCTTCCACGTCTCTCAAGTGCGGCATCCGGGATAAGGCGTCTGCATTTCCATTCTTTCGGCCTGCTCTATACTTGATCACGAAGTTGTAATTAGACAGCCGGGCTATCCATCGCTGTTCCAGCGCACCTAGCTTGGCTGTATCCAGGTGGGTCAATGGGTTGTTATCAGTATAGACGGTGAATTCTGCAGCTGCCAAGTAGTGTTTGAAACGCTCAGTCACAGCCCAGACTACTGCCAGTAGTTCTAACTTGAAGGAGCTGTAATTTTCAGGATTTCTTTCAGTAGGCCGGAGCTTTCTACTTGCAAAGGCGATGACTTTCTCCTTGCCTCCCTGCTTCTGAGATAGTACTGCTCCCAGTCCCACATTACTGGCATCTGTGTAAAGGATGAAAGGTTGATGGTAATCGGGGTATGCCAGAACTTCTTCTCCGGTCAATGCCTTCTTCAACTTTTCAAAGGAATCTTCCCTCTCATCACTCCACTGGAAAGGAGGATTGCGGTTTGAAGGCTTCTTCGACTGCCCTACCAGGATGTCTTGTAGAGGTGCTGCTAGCTTGGTGAACCCTTGGATGAATCTACGATAGTAGCCCACCAGTCCCAGGAATTGCCTCACCTGTTTCACGCTAGTAGGTCTTGGCCAATCCCTTATTGCGGTTACTTTCTCGGGATCCGGTGCTACTCCTTCTGAACTTACAACGTGTCCCAGGTATTGTACCTTTGGCTTTAGAAGGTGACATTTTGATGGCTTGATCTTCATACCATACCGGGATAAGGCTTCGAACACTTCTGCCAGATCTTGTAGATGTTGTTCGTAAGTCTTTGAGTAGACTATTACATCATCTAGGTACAGAAGGACGGCTTCAAAGTTCTTGTGTCCGAGACAGCATTCCATCAATCGCTGAAAGGTACCGGGTGCGTTGCAGAGTCCGAACGGCATACAATTAAATTCACAGAGACCCATCGGAGTGGTAAACGCTGTCTTCTCTTTATCTTCCTCAGCCACAGGGACTTGCCAATACCCACTTGTTAAGTCTAAGGTGGAAAAATAGTTAGCAGATCTTAAAGCAGCTAATGACTCTTCAATTCTAGGTAAGGGGTAGGCGTCTTTATGGGTAATGTGATTAATCTGCCGGTAGTCTACGCACATTCTCATGGTTCCGTCTTTCTTTTTAACTATTACCAGAGGGGCTGCCCAGGGGCTACAACTGTCTCTTATTACCCCGGCCTGTTTCATCTCCCTCAGCATGTCTTTAGCACATTGATAATGAGCGGGCGGTATGGGTCTATATCTCTCTTTTATTGGTGGGTGGTTACCGGTAGGAATTGTATGTTCTACCCCTTTAATCTGTCCGAAGTCTAATGGGTGTTTACTGAAGACCCGTTCATATTCTTCTACTAGTCGGTACACCCCTTGTTTTTGGTGGGTAGGTGTTGAATCTGTACCTATATGCAACTGCTGACACCAATCGTCTAATTCTCCACTTGAACCATTGTCGTCCGCCTGACATGACGGATTCAAGGGCCCAATGGCTATGATGGCATTGTTGTCAACAGTGTATAGCTTGGCCATTGTAGCGTACCTTGGTAAAGTGACCTCTTCCTCTCCACAATTCAAAAGACGTATGGGCACTCTTCCCCTGTGTACCTCGACTATTCCTCTAGCCGTTAATATTGTGGGTCTACTATCAGTGTACACAGGCTCTACCAAGGCTTGGTAATCTCGTCCTTTAATACCAATGGCTGCTCTACACCATACCAGCATTTCAGTTTTTGGAGGTATTACTATAGGAGTTGGGTCACTTACCCTCACACTGCCGATTTCTCCACCTGCAACCTCTACTTGTTGCTTCAGCACCAATGCTTTTATCTCTCTCCGGAGAATTCTCTGCTGGCAGGATTGGGCAGTTTCCGCAAATTGCTGTAAAATAGTAATAACCTCGGAAAAACAATTTTCTAAAACATTCATACCTACCAATACAAAAGGTTCCCGTCGGTTAACATCAACAATTATGATACCCTGATTTTTTAATTCTGCTCTACCAATCTTAATGGTCATCTCTCTAAATCCTACTTGCGGTACCAATTTTCCATTACTAGCATATATACTTAGCTCAACATTAGATGGTCTTTTATCAATGTCTGAATCTGCCCAGTACCTCTTATAAAGGATATGTGGTATAGATGAAATCTGGGAACCAGTGTCCAACAAGGCATTGAGGGGAATACCGTCCAGCACGATGGGGATAATGGGACGTCCTCCGACGTACTTATCGTGCCAGGATGTTGGGCCTTGAAAGTTCACTCCTGCGAAGCGGCCCGCATTCCCAGGGGATCCTTGTTTAAATCACAATTGCGGGCGATGTGGCCTGGCTTCCGGCAACGGCGGCAAATAGGCTGTCCATCCGGCTGGTAACGGTCGTTGGGTCGTCCTCTCCACGCTGGGTATCTCTGGGGTCTCATCCAGGGAATATCCTCTCTGCGGTTCGCCAACTCCATCTTGGGTGTAGTCTGTGATTCTCTCATTTCCTGCATGGTTTTAGCCATTGAGGTGACAATGTCTGTTAGAGAGTCAAGCTTTTGCTGGAAAGCATCATTAACACTGGCCTCCAGAGGCTTAACTGATGTCACTGGCACTCTCTGTTGTTGAGGGGTTTCTGTAATGGATTGCTCAGGATCCTGATCCCAAAGTGCCTCTGCCTGCTGGAGACGAATAGCGCTCTCCTTTAACTGGGCAAATGTCACTTCAGGGTCCTTGAAAGTCAGCATACTCGCATGCCCTCGATGAGAAGGGGTTAATAGTCCCTCAATGAATTGATCTTTTAACAATTTATCAGCGCCAGTGTTAAACATTGGTTCAGCCAGTGTAAGCGCTTTAAGGGCCTCCTGTAAATTCAGGGCAAAGTCTCTCACACTCTCATTGGCCTTTTGTTTGCAATTGAAGAATTTGGTCTTCGCTTTGCTACCAGCAGTAGTTTCAAATACTGCCTTTAATCCAGCTAGAATATGCTCAGCAGTGTCTTTTAGATCAGCGGACCATGCTGTGACTTCTCGCTTGGCATTACCACTTAACTGTGCCATCAGCAAACCGACACGCTGAGCTTCTGCCATTGGAAACATGTTTAAATAGGCCAGCAGTTTTTCTTTAAAATCATCAAAAGTATTAGGCTTACCTTCATACACTGGAAGCCATGGAGCACCTGGGGTATATGGCATCAACATCGGCATAATGGGCGCTGCACCTTGCGCCGCTGTGCTGCCGAGCGCTCTGTTCTGTGCTTCAGCTGCATTTGTGTCGCCGGTTGTTTCGGCGTCTCCGTGCTGCGACATGTTGCGCCCCCTTAGTTAATCCGGACCCTTCCGGTCCTCTGCTTCCGTCGGGATGGCGTATAATCGTTCCGCTGTGCAGCAGGATTGGTTTTCCCCTTTTGCCGACGTCAGAGCTCTCAGCTTGGTGCCGCCCACAAAGACACGCCCCCTGCTGCTTCTGCTCGCCGTGAGCTCAGTAATGGCGGAATCTGAAATTTTTCAGTCAGATCAGAGCTCAGGGCTATGACACAGTTCAAATAGCAGTCTCGTGCTGTGGCAGTTATGAGGTAATTAGTGATGATGCAATTTTACCTCAGAGGCTGGCGGCCATTTTGTTTCAATGTTAGTCAATGGGGAAAAGTCTATTTCAATGGTTTCCAATGGGAAAATCACTTTTTGATAAAAATAAAAAAAAAAAGTCAATTTTTCTCGGATTTTCTCACAATTTTCGGCATTAATCACGGCACACAGTACCCGATTTAACCAGGCACGGTAGATCCTGTTCGTGACGCCAAAAGGAGATGTGCCGCCCAGCTTAGGGGACCAGGATACCCGGCGCAGGGTCCCTTTCCTTGGGGAGTCACTGGTGGCTGGACCCAGGCCGTGGCCCCAGGCTGGCACACTCCTAAAAGGGGGTATTTACAGGGGATTTAGAAGTTTATATAGTTTATAAAGTTTGTAGATGTTATTGTCGTGACGCCACCCAGAATAATGTGGCTATATATGGCCACCGCTGCCTTGTACTGGCCAGGGGATGATGGTGAGAGGCAGCTGAGATGGTATAGCCCTTTTCCGGGTAGGGCTGTAGGGTCCCCTGGACAGGTGATGTTAAAGTTAATGATGGATGAAGATGGAAGTATGGTGAGGAGATGTTAAGGACACAGACACTTACTTGATTCACAGCAAATTCTCTCAGCGGTGATGGTCCCAATCCTGGATAGATGGTAGCTGTTAAATCAGAGGCTGAGGCACAGATGAGGTTTAACTGGTTTACTTTCAACCAAACTATAATACAACAAGTCCCGTCTCCGGAGTCTGCAATAGGGGTTCAGTTGCTCAGGCCCCACCGGGTCCTTTACCTCCTGCTTGCGCTGTCTATGTGGCCCTGCTGCCGTGTGTGAACTCGCTGCTGGCCCAAATCTGTCCTCTCTGGGTCCCACTCAACAGGCAACTTGAGTCCTTTGTCTCTCTCTGCTTACCCCCTCCGGGAGTACTGCTGAACTCTTAGTATGTTGCTGTGTCTGGCCCTGTGAAGCTTGTTGTTACCTCACGTTTTCCGGTTGCTGTATTGTATATAACTAATGCAGCCACGGATCCGGTATCCGTATCTGCGCTTTTTATCTAGGGTAGATAATGATGCTACCCGATTCTGAAAGTGTTCCTCTTATCAGTTTTCTCCTCCTCAGACCGATGGCTTGGCCCTGGAAATTGTCAGCCAGTCCTCAGGAACTCAATGCAGCTCCTGTCACTCTGAGCTCATGGCTCCAACTGTCTGAAAATTTACCTCAAACCAGTGTTTTATCTCTAGGGAAGTCTCTGGTGTCTCTGGAGCTCCCCCTACTGGCCAAAGGTGGTAGTGCAGTGGCATGGCTTTCTAAGTGAGTGCAACTATTATGATCTTATACTGTGGCTAATACCCGCAGGGGCGCCACACACCCATGGCCCTGGGGCGGGTCATACAGCACCCGAACTCTGACCCTCTGGACCTGGTCTCCATATATAGCGCTCCAGCCATATGTCACACTCATCCCACTGACCCCTGAGGAAGGGCAGAAACACGTGTCGGGGCTCCTCCCTGACATGAGTGGCAGTGTCATAGGGACTCTGGGTATGTGTTTTTAACCAGTTGCTTTCCTGCCTTGCACTTTATTTCTCAGATCTCCAGTAGGGTTTACAACCATTGTACTATATTGTAATGCTGCCCCCTCTGGATGGTCTGAGACTAGCACATTGATTATAATGTGATTGGTATTTATATGTGTATTTGCAGCTTTGCACAGTCATGATGTATTTGCCCTTACCCCTTTGATGTAAACCCTTTTGCCACTCGTGTTGGTTCTCTCCCTCATATCCCCACCTGTACCTGTATAATTGTTTTTACTGGATGTAGCCTGTTGCAATTGTACCTCACTGCACTTTGATTAAAAACAGCTATTTGCTTTTCCAAAAAACTGGTGTCCATCCCTATAATTTATGTACCCTAAACACTACTCTTCTTGGTCTTAAACTGATGTGAAAGCAGCCTAAGTCCTCAACATTTTTCCATCTTCAATCTACATTCCAACTACAAGCTCACAGGCTAGCAACCATGTAGATGGTATATCAGGAAGTAAAACATGCAAGAAAAACATAAAAGGAGGCGCAACTGGAAATTGCCCCAAGCAGATTCTTCAAGTATCTTCTATTCCATACATTTTATTCCCCCCACCCAATTTCTAAAGGCCCTGTTACACGTTTCAACATCGTTTGCGACATCATTCCAAAGTGACGTCAGGGATGATGTTGAAACGACATCGTTGTTGCGTCGTTGCGTGTAAACGCACGATTCAACAATGATAGTTGTTCAAGTCGGAGTTGACAGTTTTTTCTGCAGGAACACCTGTCAACGTCAACTTAAGCAACCGGCGGCATCGTTCGGTGTGACACCGCAATAGCGATGCCACGGCCGATCCCGCGTATCCGCTGCATTGCAGCGGATCGCTGGCTGGGTTGATCCCAGCAAGTGATCGCTGTGGCAACATCGCAGCGCCGTCACCGGCAACATGTTGTCGTGTTACAGCTAGGCTGCGATGTCGGAAGCGAGCACGCACCCGCGGTAACGCTTCCGACATCGCAGCTGATATTATAAGGTGTAACGGGGCCTTGAATGAGACTTCTTTCAACACTGCACTCGTGCTTCTAAAAGTTCCCATTTAGGCCATCCCTTAACACCTTCCCAACACAGCATATTTTCATTTTTGTGCTTTTGGTATTTTCTCCCCTTTTTCAAAGAGAAATAACATTTAAAATGTTTCAATTAGGCCGTGTTACATTTTTAAATGATTCTATGCTTTTTATACTGAAAAACAGGGAAAAAGAATCCAAGGGAGGTAAAGTTGTGTAATAAACAATTTTAGAATCCAGGACAAAGAGCACTTTACATAGCGCAGAGTACAATCAAAGGACACACAGTCTGTGGAAGCAAAATGACCATTGTCTATATTCACATGAACGCATTTTTGTTTAAAATTTTATCAGTGAAAAAAGCTGAGATCACTTGTGAGACGCCAACCAGGGCCGTGGGGTACTCGGGACCGGGCCAGTCAATTCTTTAGGAGATCATGGTGGCGGCGAACCGGCTCTGTGACCCTGCGCGTGTAGTAAAGGGGGTATTTACAGGGGAAAGTTTGTGAAACCACCTGTGGTGTTCGGGCAGGGATGGCCGACGTTGCAGATTAAGACCGCTAGGGCAGATGGTAGTGCAGCCGGGTTGGTATCGCTCCCCCAGGAATGGAGTGGACAGTCAATTGCAGGGACAGGGCTCTGGTGATGTAGAGGATCGCAGGGCATGAAAGGAACAGACACACACAGTTCATAAAGTTCTCTACCTTTTACTTGCTGATCCGGCAAGGTTACCAAGCCAGGTGCTGTGCTCCTCCAAAGCACGGCCAAGTTAGCTCCCAGGACACCTTTTGTAGACCTTCCCAGGCTGCTCTCTCCCTGCGCTGGATACTTGTCTCACCTGCCCTGCCTCTTAGTGAACATGGTTCCAGGCTGATGGCTGTGGACCTTGTTGGGCAACGGAAGCATGTCCCCTGACCCTAGTTCTAGCCACCGTCCTGAAGATTATCGACTGATTTTGGCCACTGCTCCTGCAGACACGGTGGCCTCTGGTTTCCTGGTAGGGACTTGGAGTACCCATGAGATCAGGGCCAGTTCCCTCTGACAACCAGTCCCTCCGCCCGACTCGGGATGAGTCCGACTTTGGAGCACACGAGTGGATCCCCCACTCCCGTATCTCCTAGGACTCCTTCTTGCGTTTGCTCCGGACGCCTTCCTCCTCCCGACTCCCTTCTAGGACATTTTACAACCTACTGCTAACCCCTCCTCCTAGCCAGAAGATGGGGCCCTCCCTAATCAGGGTCCACCCGAATTCCCTAACCCGGAATTGGGATGGTGTTGAATGCAAACTATGTGTCTCAGGTTTTCGACCTTTCTCACCTGGGAACAGTAACATCGCACCTGTGGAGTAGGTGCAGCATCACTGTGGCGACCAGTCCGCAGGGGCACCACACTTGGACCAATGATCAGATGAGCATTTTTTTTCTAAACCAACTAAATGTCCACATGAAAATAAATGCAGCATGCTTTCTTTTCATCCATATCTTTAATGAAACTAACCTATTCAAGTCTATGCAATACAAAAAATTCAGATCCAGTGTGAAACTTTTATAAGCATCCACTTTTTAAGCGATACATTGCTATTAGCATAGGAAACTGTCCCATTTTCTGGATAAAAAAAATGTGATTTTTTTTTTAAAAATGATTGTGTGAACTAAGCCTTACAATACATTTCCAATGAAAATCTAAGAACCATATAAAATACCAACACAATTGGTAACACAAGATGTGTAACATATAACATAAACTACATATACTCTGCTGTTGATTAAAATGTGTGCATGATTACTGTGACCTTGTACAGTCTACAAGTGACGCCATTATTAATACTGACAGCCAGGTGTTAATATATCTGTAGCTCGGTGTATAGAGGTCAGGTTATTGTTGCTTTCTTTTTTTTTCCAGCACTCCCACATACCAAATATCAGTGTCATAACATGAAAGAGGCTGAAGACATTGTCACATTTCTTATAAGTCATGCATGACGCACAATGAAAAGTGCTTATGGTGTAACAAAAAGCAAATTATCTGCACCAGCAAATACTGGATCTTCACCATAGGAAAGACAGCAGTTATTGTAGGAATATTATTCTGTATATAAAATAGTCTCCCCACTATGGTGCCAGGTTTTTCCACCCAGAAGATTAGTGCCTGGTGTTTGTCCCCCTCTTTACTACTTTACATGACACCCTAGCAAGGCGCCCATGCGGACCGGTCGCCATTAAGTGGTACAGCAGCTGGGACCCGCACAAACACTCAACACATTCCCCGATACCTAGTCCTATTTACTTTATGTCAGGCAAGGGATACCGGGTGGGACCAAGTGGAGGGTGGAGTCAGGAAAAGAGCCCGGGAAGGGGGTGGATGAACTGGAGTAAAACCCAGGAACATAAAGTTAGGAGAGCTCAAGAGAGAGAGTTCAGGATTGATTGCCTCGCGAGAAGAAGTAGGAGAGGAACAGGACTCCTAAGCCGATACACCCCAAAAGCCTAGCAGACTGTAACACCAGAGAGGAAGAACCCAGACACGGCGGCCTGTGCCACCGTATGGCTAGTCCGGGTCCCAGGTTGTGTACTGATGGAAGAGTGAAGAGGTCCAAGGTGTCTCCGAGTCAGCGGGGACACAGAGGCACCGGGCCTCCACCAGGATGCCGGCCGTGTTGAAGTGGTAGGATGCTGTATGCCCCAGGCACGAATTAACCAGCAGGGAAAAGGAACTTTATGCCTGGAATCCAACTCCCAGCACAACGAAGGAAAGGCCATCACCGTAGGGATAGGAGACCCGGACGAGAGATCCATGAAAAGTCCGCAACTGCTGGACCGGAGTCTGTGTGCGGGACAGAGGCCCAAAAGGAATCCAAGAGAAGGGGTGTAGTGATGAGCCGTCCCAGCTGCTAACCGATAACTGGAACTAGTGTACTCAGTGTAAAGGACTGCAGAGTTTGAGTAAAGTACCTGGTCAAGCTCAGAACTGTGTGTGTGAGACTTTATTCGCGTGCTGGACAGCTACAGCGAGAACCTGCAGCCGGAGCCTGCCTGAGGGTGCAGAGAATGAGCTACTAACTCTTCATGGTAGCCCTGGGACCAGCCGTACCCATGGAGGGCGCATCACCTCTGCTGCTCCCCACATCATCCCCAGAGGTCCCGAAAGCAGCATTGGCCAACTCTGGCCACGAACCACGGGTGGCATCACGTACATCTTTTAAAAATGCTATTCCCTCATTTAATTGCCGCACCGGGGACCACGGAGCCGGGACACGTCACTGTGACACCACGCAGCCCTAGATGATGAATAAGCCCGTTTCTGAGTACCCCCGGGGCGCGACATTATCAAAAACGGATTCTGCCGATTCTCTCTAGTTGTTAAATTACTGTCAGTTCTCAGAACCGGCAAAAGGCAGTTCCTACTAAATGTGCGTCTGAGGAAGCATGTTCAGTTATAATGTATTGCGGTACATACATTGGCCAATGTCTGCTTGCCATGTCACGATACCCCCAGGTCTGATGAGTCCTGCGCCGATGTATGTATTAAGACCCCCAGAAAATAAAAATTAAGAATAATGAGTTTTTTGAAAAAACGTACGTTTTTTTAATTTTTTTCTAATTTTTTGCTTGTTAGCATATGTACGATATTGGTGGTAGGTGTGTGCTGCAGAGACACTTTTTTCTTGGTATTTGATCCAGCGTCACTTCTAGCACCAGTTCACATTGTGTCTTGAGGGCTGTGCAGTTTTTTTGCTTTGTGTATAAGATATGGAGTTGCTGGCTCCATGACTGCACTTAGCGCCCACATCATCCACAGGTGGTCTGAGGTTGAGATGGTGTCCACCCACCTAACAGTGGGACATGGAGGAAAAGGAGGACAGGGATGTCGGCGCAGGACTCATCCGACCTGGGGGCACTGTGACGTGGTTGGTGAGCAAACAGACATTGGCCAATGTATGTACTAAGACCCAAAGAAAATAAAAATTAAGAATAATGAGTTTTTTGGAAAAACTTAAGTTTTTAATTTTTTTTCTCATTTTTTTGCTTGTTAACATATGTTCGATATTGGTAGTAGCTGTGTGCTACAGAGACATTTTTTTCTTAGGTAAAAAGATAGATAGATAGATAGATAGATAGATAGATAGATAGATAGATAGATAGATAGAAAAGAGAAAAAGGAGCAGCACAGTTTCTCCAACGGTGGGTTGCAGGCAGACAAAAACCTTTCCTTGGTAAAGTTTCCAGTATATACCAAATGATGGGGTCACAGCACTCCAGTTCTGATGTGAAAAATAACTTTTTATTGCAGTATGGGCATAGGTGGCAACGCTTTGGGCACACACGCCATTTGTCCAGGTGTGTGTGCACAAAACGTTGCCACCTATGCCCATACTGCAATAAAAAGTTCTTTTGTGCATCAGAACTGGAGTGCTGTGACCCCATTATTTGGTAGATAGATAGATGATAGATACACAGACAGACAGATAGATAGATAGATAGATAGATAGATAGATAGATAGATAGTAGAATAGGTCGATCAAGCATTTTTTAAAATTAATTATTTATTTAGCACCCTATGACAGCAGGTTGGTTGCCATAGGCTAAGCACAATCATCATCCAAATTGTGAAACTGCAACAGCCAATCACAGAGCAGTGAATATGCAAATAGCTTAATGGGTGGCCTCGGAAGTGACTGAGCGGGAGTGCAGGAGACTGAGCTGACCTGGAAGCAGCAGCGGGAGTCTGGTAAACTCTATCTACCTATCCTACCATCTATATTTCTATCTTCACTAGGTCCTGTCACTTAGAGCAGACAGCTGTATGGCAGAACAGTATGCAGACAGTCTACATTGTGTCTGTATACTGTTCCCATACAGTTTGAGCTATCAGCCATCTCTGACTTACATTGCACTTGCTATTCTTGCTATTGGGGACTAGTATGCGAGTATTACAAAGTACTCACTGCAAATGTGACAATTACGAATATTTCGCTATTCGCTCATCCCTGCCTATACACTATATACTATGTACAGAGCTTCTGTGTGTAATGTCAGCGGTGATCACTGTTTTACCTGTACACTTTACACAGAGCTTTTGTCTATAATGGCACTGATGGCAATATTAATGTTATTAATATTGTGTTTTTTTTATTAATGATTGTAGTGTTGACTTATATGTGGTGGTAATATGAATTCTGGTCATGGTGTGATGGTATTTGTCCTTTGTATGTGGTATTTTTCAATCACTATCTAGTGGTATTATGTTGTCTGGTCACAGTGTGGTGGTATTTGTCCTTTGTAAGAGGTATTTGGTCACTATGAACTATGTGGTAGTAATATGTTGTCTGGTCACGGTGCGGTGACATGTTTTCCCTGTATGTGGTTCATTTGGTCACTATGTAGTAGTAATATGTTGTCTTGTTACAGTCTGGCAGTATTTCACACATGGAACTGTATATATATCTACATATATTGAGATTAGTGATTTATTTGAATTCACAAATCAAGTAAATTCAGAGTAAATTTAAAGGATTTCACTAAAGTGCAATTGGTGGAGTCAGCAACAGGAAAGTGCCTCTTTGTCTCCTGTGGACTACTTTCTTTCAGAACTAGATTATTCAGTCCATACCGTTTTGGATTATTCACTTTAGGAAATACCTAAGATTTTTTTTTTCTGTGGTGTACATATAGATATATTGTATACCTGTCCATATATTTTGGGGCATAAATACAAGGTTTGATTTATAAGTCAGGTAATTATGACTTATCTCTGATATGTTAGGGTTAAGCAGTAGATGTAAGTAGTAATTAATATCTGTATCTTCGTTAGCTTCTGGTGTCCCAAGTGTTTACATAATTCTGAACGTCATAATAAAAGTGATTATTAAACTCCTCTGTGAATCTTCTGGTGTAGACTTGATCTGTACAGGCAAATCTTACCCATGATGGCCTCATTATTGAAAATTGTAAGGGCGGTTAACTATTCGTCCTTCGGTTATAACATATGAAGTATGAATGTGTAAATAAGGCACTAACTGCAACTCCTGGAGCTGGATTCCCTGACGAGACATTAAGCTAGGATTCTTAAAAACCCCTCCGTGTATTAAGAGGTCTTCTTAGTCAGAAGTATATTTTCATTTATCAAACTTCAACACTTTAAAAAGATTAATTCAGCCTTTTCCCACACTTTGAGGTTTTCTTGATGCACCTCTTTTAGTTATGACACATCCTGTACTCTGCTGCTGATCCACACTCTATGGGTTGAGGTCCACGCTCATATCATTTTACACTATAATAATTTTTTCTTAATTTTGGACTTCACACTCTGACTATCTTCCTGGACCCTTGCCTGTTCTCAGTTCCCTTTTTGTCTCCTACCTCTTCCCAGTTTTGGGCCTTGTTGTCAGACCCCCTTTCTGAGTGCCTTCTGTGGACTGGTCGCCACTAAGTGGCATAGTAGCTAGGACTGGTAAGTTGGTCACCCCGCACAAACACCCAACGCACCCCCCGATCCCAAGTCCAAGTTACTTCATGTCTGCCATGGGATAGTGGGAGGAGCGAGGTGGGGGTGGAG
>JARQOC010000010.1:13944477-13990969 GCA_033576535.1 Allobates femoralis
CTTGTGAGACGCCAACCAGGGCCGTGGGGTACTTGGGACCGGGCCAGTCAATTCTTTAGGAGATCATGGTGGCGGCGAACCGGCTCTGTGACCCTGGGCGTGTAGTAAAGGGGGTCTTTACAGGGGAAAGTTCGTGAAACCACCTACGGTGTTCGGGCAGGGATGGCCGACGTTGCAGATTAAGACCGCTAGAGCAGATGGTAGTGCAGCCGGGTTGGTATCGCTTTCCCCAGGAATGGAGTGGACAGTCAATTGCAGGGACAGGGCTCTGGTGATGTAGAGGGTCGCAGGGCATGAAAGGAACAGATACACACAGTTCATAAAGTTCTCTACCTTTTCCTTGCTGATTAGGCAAGGTTATCAAGCCAGGTGCTGTGCTCCTCCAAAGCGCGGCCAAGTTAGCTCCCTGGAGATCAGGATCACTCTGCCGAGACACCTTTCGTGGCCCTTCCCAGGTTGATTTCTCCCTGCGCTGGATACTTGTCTCGTCTGCCCTGCCTCTTAGTGAACATGGTTCCAGGCTGATGGCTGTGGGCCTTGTTGGGCAACGGAAGCATGTCCCCTGACCCTAGTTCTAGCCACCGTCCTGCGGATTATCCACTGATTTTGGCCACTGCTCCTGCAGACACAGTGGCCTCCGGTTTCCTAGTAGGGACTTGGAGTTCCCTCTGACAACCACTCCCTCCGCCCGACTCGGGTTGAGTCCGACTTTGGAGCACATCGGTGGATCCCCCACTCCCATTTCTCCTAGGACTCCTTCTTGCGTTTGCTCCGGACGCCTTCCTCCTCCCGACTCCCTTCTATGACATTTTACAACCTACTGCTAACCCCTCCTCCTAGCCAGAAGATGGGGCCCTCCCTAATCAGGCTCCACCCAAATTCCCTAACCCGGAATTGGGATGGTGTTGAATGCAAACTATGTGTCTCAGGTTTTCGACCTTTCTCACTTGGGAACAGTGACATCGCACCTATGGAGTAGGTGCAGCATCACTGTGGCGACCAGTCCGCAGGGGCGCCACACTTGGACCAATGATCAGATGAGCATTTTTTTTCTAAACCAACTAAATGTCCACATGAAAATAAATGCAGCATGCTTTCTTTTCATCCATATCTTTAATGAAACTAACCTATTCAAGTCTATGCAATACAAAAAATTCAGATCCAATGTGAAACTTCTGTAAAGCATCCACTTTTTAAGCGATACATTGCTATTAGCATAGGAAACTGTTTTCAGTCTCGTAAATGTAATTTACCGCTGATGTACAAACACAAATTCCATTACAATACATTTCCAATGAAAATCTAAGAACTACATAAAGTACCAACACAATTGGTAACACAAGATGTGTAACATATAACATAAACTACATATACTCTGCTGTTGATTAAATTGTGTCCATAATTACTGTGACCTTGTACAGTGTAAAAGGGGAGTCACACGCGTCAATATCGCCTGCACGATATCGGCTGCACGTGACGTTGCAGCGATATTGACGCGTGTGACATACTGAATCAACCAGCCGATAAATCGCTGGTTGATGATCGCCAGGTTTTAGAATCTGTTCTAAAACCTGGCGATTGTCGCCCGGTGGACACGCAGCATCGCTGCGTGTGACACTGGGAGTAGCAATATTCCAGCTCCCAGCGCCTCTCACAAGCGCTGGGAGCTGGTATCCAAGGTAAACTGCGGGTATCTAGGCAGCGCGCGCTGCCTAGATACCCGACGTGTACCTTAGTTACCAGCCTCCTCTGCTCACCGGCTGGTATCTAAGGTACACAGCGGGTAACTAGGGACCCTAGTTACCCGCTGTGTACCTTAGATACCAGCAGGTGAGCGGAGGAGGCTGGTAACTAAGGTACACGTCGGGTATCTAGGCAGCGCGCGCTGCCTAGGTACCCGCAGTTTACCTTGGAGACCAGCCTGCTCCCGCTTCCAGCAGGCTGGCAGCGGGAGCAAGGCATCGTGGAAACGATATTTAAATCATTTCCATGATGTCTCTGGTCAATTGATCGCTGGTGAGTCTGCCTGTGTGACAGCTCACCAGCGATCAGCCGTCAATGTCGTCAGCAATCATCTCACTGACGACATTGACGCGTGTGACACCCCCTTACAAGTGAACCCATTATTAATACTGACAGCCAGGTGTTAATATATCTGTAGCTCGGTGTATAGAGGTCGGGTTATTGTTGCTTTCTTTTTTTTTCCAGCACTCCCACATACCAAATATCAGTGTCATAACATGAAAGAGGCTGAAGACATTGTCACATTTCTTATAAGACATGCATGACGCAGAATGAAAAGTGCTTATGGTGTAACAAAAAGCAAATTATCTGCACCAGCAAATACTGGATCTTCACCATAGGAAAGACAGCAGTTATTGTAGGAATATTATTCTATATATAAAATAGTCTCCCCACTATGGTGCCAGGTTTTTCCACCCAGAAGATTAGGGCCTGGTGTTTGTCCCCCTCTTTACTACTTTACATGACACCCTAGCGTGGCGCCCATGCGGACCGGTCGCCACTAAGTGGTACAGCAGCTGGGACTGGTAAATTAGTCCACCCGCACAAACACTCGACACATCCCCCGATACCTAGTCCTATTTACTTTATGTCAGGCAAGGGATACCGGGTGGGACCAAGTGGAGGGTGGAGTTAGGAAAAGAGCCCGGGAAGGGGGTGGATGAAATGGAGTAAAACCCAGGAACATAAAGTTAGGAGAGCTAAAGGGAGAGAGTTCAGGATTGATTGCCTCGCGAGAAGAAGTAGGAGAGGAACAGGACTCCTAAGGCGATACACCCCAAAAGCCTAGCAGACTGTGACACCAGAGAGGAAGAACCCAGACACGGCGGCCTGTGCCACCGTATGGCTAGTCCGGGTCCCAGGTTGTGTACTGATGGAAGAGTGAAGAGGTCCAAGGTGTCTCCGAGTCAGCGGGGACACAGAGGCACCGGGCCTCCACCAGGATGCCGGCCGTGTTGAAGTGGTAGTATGCTGTATGCCCCAGGCACGAATTAACCAGCAGGGAAAAGGAACTTTATGCCTGGAATCCAACCCCCAGCACAACAAAGGAAAGGCCATCACCGTAAGGCTAGGAGACCCGGACGAGAGATCCATGAAAAGTCCGCAACTGCTGGACCGGAGTCTGTGTGCGGGACAGAGGCCCAAAAGGAACCCAAGAGAAGGGGTGCTGTGATGAGCCTTCCCGGCTGCTAACCGATAACTGGAACTAGTGTACTCAGTATAAAGGACTGCAGAGTTTGAGTAAAGTACCCGGTCAAGCTCAGAACTGTGTGTGTGAGACTTTATTCGCATGCTGGACAGCTACAGCGAGAACCTGCAGCCAGAGCCTGCCTGAGGGTGCAGAGAATGAGCTACTAACTCTTCATGGTAGCCCTGGGACCAGCCGTACCCATGGAGGGCGCATCACCTCTGCTGCTCCGCCCATCATCCCCAGAGGTCCCGAAAGCAGCATTGGCCGACTCTGGCCACGAACCACGAGTGGCGTCACGTACATCTTTTAAAAATGCTATTCCCTTATTTAGTTGCCGCACCGGGGACCACAGAGCCGGGACACGTCACTGTGACACCGTGCAGCCCTAGATGACGAATAGGCCCGTTTTCTAAGTACCCCTGCTCGGGGCGCAACATTAGCAAAAACGGATTCTGCCCATTTTCTCTAGTTGTTAAATTACTGTCAGCTCACAGAATCGGCAAAAGGCAGTTCACTGATCCAGTTCTAAAGACAGGGGACCCATTGGTTCCTACTAAATGTGCGTCTGAGGAAGCACATTCAGTTGTGTAATGTATTGCGGTATGGAAATCCGCCGGCTTTCTGCACTGCAATAATTAAAAAGGTTGGTAATCTATCAGAGGCCAGCAACTTACATCAGCACGCACATTCCCGGCTCATGGCAGTGATATCATACACCGACATGCACACTGACGTCAGCTGCATAGTTGCTGATTCCAATGTAGCAAGAAGATATTAAAGGGTACAATGTGTGTGTGGCCAGAATAAGATGTATGGCCAATAGGAGGGACTTATGGCCAGGAAAGGGGACATATGGTCAGGATGGGGGACATATGGTCAGGATAGGGGACATATGGTCAGGATAGGGGGCAGGACTGGTTGAAGCACCACAAGGTGTGAATCAGGCTGTTGTTCTATACACACCCTGCATCTCTCCCTGTTTTGTTTCTGCACCCATATTAAATAAAGTTATACGTTTTTTAAGTTCTGGATGGAGTGTTGCCGTATTACTGTGATTAGCAGGCACAGTATAAGCAAAGAAAAAAAAGACGACCTAACTGAAAGGCGATAAGGTCTTCGGGGGGCTGTGAAAAGGCAGAGATGGATGAGAATGTGCTCAAACTGCATTGGAACAGTATGCAGACATATTATAGACTGTCTGCATAGTGCTCTGCCATACAGCTGTCTGTTCTGAGTGTCAGGACCTAGTGAAGATAGATAGATAGATAGATAGATAGATAGATAGATAGATAGATAGATAGATAGATAGATAGATAGATAGAGAAAAAGGAGCAGCACAGTTTCTCCAACGGTGGGTTGCAGGCAGGCAAAAAGATTTCCTTGGTAAAGTTTCCATTATATACCAAATAATGGGGTCACAGCACTCCAGTTCTGATGCGCAAAATAACTTTTTATTGCAGCATGGGCATAGGTGGCAATGTTTTGGGCACACATGCCCTTTGTCCAGGTGTGTGTGCACAAAACGTTGCCACCTATGCCCATGCTGCAATAAAAAGTTCTTTTGCGCATCAGAACTGGAGTGCTGTGACCCCATTATTTGGTAGACAGATAGATGACAGACAGACAGACAGACAGATAGATAGATAGTAGAATAGATCGATCAAGCATTTTTTAAAATTATTTATTTAGCACCCTATGACAGCAGGTTGGTTGCCATACGCTAAGCACAATCACCGTCCAGATTGTGAAACTGCAACAGCCAATCACAGAGACACTCACAGAGTGTCAGCATCTGTGATTGGCTGTTCGCCGGTCAGTGCAGTGAATATGCAAGTAGCTTAATGGGTGGCCTCGGAAGTGACTGAGTGGGAGTGCAGGAGACTGAGCTGACCTGGAAGCAGCAGCGGGAGTCTGGTAAACTCTATCTACCTATCCTACCATCTATATTTCTATCTTCACTAGGTCCTGTCACTTAGAGCAGACAGCTGTATGGCAGAACAGTATGCAGACAGTCTACATTATGTCTGTATACTGTTCCCATGCAGTTTTAGCTATCAGCCATCTCTGCCTTTTTACAGCTCTCCAAAACCTCATATTCAGGTCCAACAGAAAATTGATCACATTTCCCATTGACTTACATTGTACTTGCTATTGGGGACTAATATGCGAGTATTACAAAGTACTCACTGCGAATGTAACAATTACGAATATTTCGCTATTCGCTCATCCCTGTCTATACACTATATACTATGTACAGAGCTTCTGTGTGTAATGTCAGGGTGATCACTGTTTTATCTGTACACTTTACACAGAGCTTTTGTCTATAATGACACCGATGGTAATAGTAATGTTATTAATATTGTGTTTTTTTTATTAATGATTGTAGTGTTGACTTATATGTGGTGGTAATATGAATTCTGGTCATGGTGTGATGGTATTTGTCCTTTGTATGTGGTATTTTTCAATCACTATCTAGTGGTATTATGTTGTCTGGTCACAGTGTGGTGGTATTTGTCCTTTGTAAGAGGTATTTGGTCACTATGAACTATGTGGTAGTAATATGTTGTCTGGTCATGGTGCGGTGACATGTTTTCCCTGTATGTGGTTCATTTGGTCACTATGTAGTGGTAATATGTTGTCTTGTTACAGTCTGGCAGTATTTCACACATGGAACTGTATATATATCTACATATATTGAGATTAGTGATTTATTTGAATTCACAAATCAAGTACCGTATATACTCGTGTATAAGCCGAGTTTTTCAGCCCAAAATTTGGGCTGAAAAGTCCCCCCCTCGGCTTATACACGGGTCTATACGGTAGACCCGTGTGGTGGGGGCTGTGTCCGGGGGCTGTGGAGGCTGGAGGAGGAGGGGGGGGCTGCTGTATGAGCGGCCCCGTCACGTGGGGCCGCTCATTAAATATGCACTGCATCCCCCTGTCAATCAGCGGCAGGGGGATGCAGTTCATATAGCCCCCCAAAAGCTGGCACTGTCCCCCCTTGTAAGGGCCCCCCCCCGGTGCTTATACATTACCATTCCGGTGTTCTGATCGGCGCCGCTCCTCGGTGCGTCTTCATCCTCCCGTCCGCGCTGGCTGCATCCGGGTTCTCCGGCGGTCGCAGCGATGTGACGTCATCGCGCGACCGCTGGAGAACCCGGATGCAGCCAGCGCGGGAGGATGAAGACGCAGCACGGAGGAGCCGCGCTGATCAGAAAACCGGAATGGTAATGTATAAGTAGCGGGGGGGGGGCCCTTACAAGGGGGGACAGTGCCAGCTTGTGGGGGCTGTTGGTACCCCCTGGGGGCTGTTGGTACCCCCAGGGGGCTGCTGGGTACCCTCTGGGGGCTGTTGGTACCCCCAGGGGGCTGTTGGTACTCCCAGGGGGCTGCTGGGTACCCCCTGGGGGCTGCTGGGCACCCCCTGGGGGCTGTTGGTACCCCCAGGGGGCTGCTGGGTACCCCCTGGGGGCTGTTGGTACCCCCAGGGGGATGTTGGAACCCCCAGGGGGCTGCTGGGTACCCCCTGGGGGCTGTTGGTACCCCCAGGGGGCTGTTGGTACCCCCAGGGGGCTGCTGGGTACCCCCTGGAGGCTGTTGGTACCCCCAGGGGGCTGTTGGTACCCCCAGGGGGCTGCTGGGTACCCCCTGGGGGCTGCTGGGTACCCCCAGGGGGCCGCTGTATAACCCCTGGGGGGTGCTGTATAACCCCTGGGGGGTGCTGTATAACCCCTGGTGGCTGCTGTATATACTGCTGAGGCCTGTATACCACTGGGGCTGCTGTATATACCACTGGGGCTGCTGTATATACCACTGGGGCTGCTGGGGCTCCTGTATACTACCACTGGGGCTGCTGGGGCTCCTGTATACTACCACTGGGGCTGCTGTATACTACCACTGGGGCTGCTATATACTACCACTGGGGCTGCTATATACTACCACTGGGGCTGCTATATACTACCACTGGGGCTGCTATATACTACCACTGGGGCTGCTATATACTACCACTGGGGCTGCTATATACTACCACTGGGGCTGCTGTATACTACCACTGGAGCTGCTATATACTACCACTGGGGCTGCTGTATACTACCACTGGGGCTGCTGTATACTACTGCTGGGGCTGCTATATACTACCACTGGGGCTGCTATATACTACCACTGCGGCTGCTGTATACTACCACTGGGGCTGCTGGGGATGCTATATACTACCATTGGGGCTGCTGTATACTACCACTAGGGCTGCTGTATACTACCACTGGGGAGGCCTGTATACCACTGGGGGGGGGGCCTGTATACCACACTGCTGGGGGCTGTATACCTGTGCTGGGGTCCACCCTCGGCTTATACACGAGTCAATAGGTTTTTCCAGATTTTTGGGGCAAAAGTAGGGGGGTCGGCTTATACACGGGTCGGCTTATACACGAGTATATACGGGTAAATTCAGTGCGTCACGACCATCTACTAAAAACTTTACTCCCCGTTTATCAATTCCCCTTCTTCTTATTGCCTCACCCGGGACCATGGAGCCGGGTCACGTCACTGTGACACCACACAGCCCTAGATGACAAGAGGGCCCGGTTCTGAGTACCCCACGGCCCCGGTGAGCGAGACACTTCAACTGCCTTTTCAGAAGTTGCCAGACTTTAGCTGTCAGAACACTTGTTCCTGGTCGGTGTCTGAGAAGGACTGCTTATCTGCATCCTTCCCCACTATGGGCATCGCACCTTGCATTTCTACACTGATTGAGCTTCCTCCCCCATATTCACACCGCAATTTTTGAGGATCCGTGGCTGTCAAACAGGTATCTCACCAGCGAAGAGAAAAACGACGCACCAGCGATCCAGAATTATACCGAAGTCGTTGGGAATTGTCACTCCATAGCATAGCATTGAGATCTTTGGTCATTGTCCCTGTCAAACACAACAATGTAGCGTTCCCAGCGGGAGCGCAATGACATAGAAATGATCCAGAGCAGTGTGTAATAATCAACGATCTCACAGCAGGGGCCAGATCGTTGTTTTTTCCAGATTTTTGGGGCAAAAGTAGGGGGGTCGGCTTATACACGGGTTGGCTTATACACGAGTATATACGGTAAATTCAGAGTAAATTTAAAGGATTTCAAGTTCAATTGGTGGAGTCAGCAACAGGAAAGTGCCTCTTTGTCTCCTGTGGACTACTTTCTTTCAGAACTACGGCAGATTATTCAGTCCATACCGTTTTGGATTATTCACTTTAGGAAATACCTAAGATTTTTTTTTTCTGTGGTGTACATATAGATATATTGTATACCTGCCCACATATTTTGGGGCATAAATACAAGGTTTGATTTATATGTCAGGTAATTATGACTTATCTCTGATATAATATTAGGGTTAAGCAGTAGATGTAAGTAGTAATTAATATCTGTATCTGTATCTTCGTTAGCTTCTGATGTCCCAAGTGTTTACATAATTCTGAACGTCATAATAAAAGTGATTATTAAACTCCTCTGTGAATCTTCTGGTGTAGACTTGATCTGTACAGGCAACTCTTACCCATGATGGCCTCATTATTGAAAATTGTAAGGGCGGTTAACTATTCGTCCTTCGGTTATAACATATGTATGTATAAATAAGGCACTAGGAAGGTTAACTGCAACTCCTGGAGCTGGATTCCCTGACGAGACATTAAGCTAGGATTCTTAAAAACCCCTCCGTGTATTAAGAGGTCTTCTTATTCAGAAGTATATTTTCATTTATCAAACTTCAACACTTTAAAAAGACTAATTCAGCCTTTTCCCCGCTTTGAGGTTTTCTTGATGCACCTCTTTTAGTTATGACACATCCTGTACTCTGCTGCTGATCTCACACTCTATGGGTTGAGGTCCACGCTCATATCATTTTACACTATAATAATTTTTTCTTAATTTTGGACTTCACACTCTGACTATCTTCCTGGACCCTTGCCTGTTCTCAGTTCTCTTTTTGTCTCCTACCTCTTCCCAGTTTTGGGCCTTGTTGTCAGACCCCCTTTCTGAGTGCCTTCTGTGGACTGGTCGCCACTAAGTGGCATAGCAGCTGGGACTGGTAAGTTGGTCACCCGCACAAACACCCAACACACCCCCCCGATCCCAAGTCCAAGTTACTTCATGTCTGCCATGGGATAGTGGGAGGAACGAGGTGGAGGGTGGAGAGTTAGGAAGGAGCCCGGTAAGGGGTGGGTACAAGAGTACAGAAAGAGGAACACACAACACCAAGTGAGAGGAGTTAGTTGAGTGGAGTGGAGTGGAGGAAAGAAGACCTAGAGAGAGACACCCGGCAGTCTACTCAACTGAGACACCAGACAGGAAGAACCTGGTTCTGGCTAGCAGGGGTCCCAGAATGCATACCGAGAGAAGCAAGAAGGGGTCCAAGGTGTGTCCGAGTCAGCGGGGACATCAAGGGACCAGGCTGGAACCAGAGTGCTGCATGCCCCAACCACGAACTCCAGCGGGGTCTTTATGTCCCAGACCCAACTCCTGGCACAATGAAGGGAAGGCTGTCAAACTAGGGCTAGGAGGCCCAGATGGTTGCCCACAAAAAGCCAGTGACTGACTGTAGTTAGTGCACGGGACAGAGAGCATACGTCTGAGGGGAACCTGAAGGGTTGTACTGCTGATGAGCCATTTCAGCTGCTAATCCGGGTACCGGAGCTGCTGGTGAACTCACTGTATACTGTAAGAACTGTGGAGCAGAAAGTAAAACCCGGTAAAAGCTCAGAAGTGTGTGAGACTCTTAATTGCATGCCTGGAAAGGGGATGATTGCTACGCTGAGCGGGCAGCAGGAGGCTGCTCGAGAATACTGATAACTTTCCTTTATTCTCAACTGCACTATTTACACGGAAGCCCTGGGGACCAGCCCTACTTGTGGAGGGCGCATCATCCAGGCTGCAACTCCCATCATCCCCAGAGGACCCGACTGCAGCGGCGGCTATAGCTGGCCGCAAACCATGTGTGGCGTCACGACCATCTACTAAAAACTTTACTCCCAGTTTATCAATTCCCCTTCTTCTTATTGCCTCACCCGGGACCATGGAGCCGGGTCACGTCACCGTGACACCACACAGCCCTAGATGACAAGAGGGCCCAGTTCTGAGTACCCCACGGCCCCGGTGAGCGAGACACTTCAACTGCCTTTTCAGAAGTTGCCAGACATTAGCTGTCAGAACACTTGTTCCTGGTCGGTGCCTGAGAAGGACTGCTTATCTGCATCCTTCCCCACTATGGGCATCACACACTTCCATCTCTACACTGATTGAGCTTCCTCCCCCATATTCACTTAAGGGTGATTTGACACTGCGATTTTTGAGGATCCGTGGCTGTCCGTTTTAAAACGGACAGCCAAGGATCCGATTTGGCCCCATTGTTATTTGGCCCCCATGCACGGATCAGATCGGATTTGGCCTTATTGCCATCCGATTTTTGTTGGATCCGATTGTGTCCGATTTTTTGCTGTGCCCAAAATTGGAGCCTGCTCTGATTTTGGGCACAGCGCACCAAACAGGACACAATCAAATACGACAGGATCCATGCCAGTTAACATGGGGGCCTATGAGCGCGGGTCCAAGGAAACAGCTGATCGCTCCTCGGACACGATTTTAGTGTACTGAGCATGCTCAGTACACTAAAACTGCAATGTGCAATCTAACTTCACTTCCGCAATGTATATACATACATTGCAGAAGTGAAATTAAGTAAAAGCAAGGGGTCAAAATACGGGTTCTGACGTAACGTCAGGTCCTGTAGTCACCCGGAGCTTGCTGGAGGCGTCGGGGGATCGCTGGTAGGTGAGAATAGAGTTTTTTTTATTTTTAACCCCTGCTTTTACTCACTTTCACTTCCGCAATGTATGGATATAAATTGCGAAAATGAAAGTGCCCCGCACAGCTCTTTCTGTGTCCGGACCCGTGAAAATCACAGACCCGGACACAGAAAAAGCACCAGGAGCCTCACCTCCGATGCCGTCCGTTCCTGTCCGTGGGGTCCTGCAAAAAGTAGGATCCCACGGGCAAGCAAAATAACACGATGTGAAAGCACCCTAAAGGCCTAGTCACACATAACGACGCACCAGCGATCCAGAATATACCGAGGTCATTGGGAATTGTCACTCCATAGCGTAGCATTGAGATCGTTGGTCATTGTCCCTGTGAAACACCAGAATGTAGCGCTCCCAGCGAGAGCGCAACGACGTAGAAATGACCCACAGCAGTGTGTAATGATCAACGATCTCACAGCAGGGGCCAGATCGTTGGTGCGTGTCACACAGAACGACGTCATTAACGGGATCGCTGTTAAGTCACAAAGTCTGTGATGCAACAGCGATCACGTTAGCGATCTCGTTATGTGTGAAAAGGTCTTCTAGGCCCTGTCACACGTGTCAATGTCGCCCGCGATATCGCTCATGCGTCGCAGATTATTCGTCACTCAGATGACGTAGGAGCGACGTCGTAGCGTGTGACACCGCGACGCGACCAGCGATTTGTCGCTTGATCGCAGATTGCAGGTTTCCGGTCCAGACCATAAACTGGGCGATGATCGCTAAGTTGAGCGTGAGCGTCGCTGTGTGTGACAAGAGCTCCACACATCGCCGGGTCGTTGGCACCGGATATTGACATGTGTGACATGTAACCGGCGATAATTGCTTGACGATCACGCGGCATCTGAGCGACGGCTAATCTGTGACGCATGAGCGATATCGCGGGCGACATTGAGAGGTGTGACAGGGCCTTAAGACAGTCACATTACTTGTTGTGAAATACTCATTGTTTTCTGCCACAACAGTATCATTTACTTTACTTTAGGAAGTCCAACCATTTAATCCCTTATCACAACACTGACAATGAGACTCTGGCAACAGTTTGCGTTACAAAAGCACTGTATGCAACGAACATCAACGGAAGATACAATTTGTACTTTTTGTACATGTGTGGGCAACATACCCAGCCGAAACACCCTGCCATCATGAAAAAAACCATAGTACACTTGGCATAACTGTGGCCCGCTTAACACATAAATTAACAAGCTCAAAGGGGAAAATGATCTGGCCC
Organism: Allobates femoralis; assembly: GCA_033576535.1. Taxonomy (NCBI): domain Eukaryota; kingdom Metazoa; phylum Chordata; class Amphibia; order Anura; family Aromobatidae; genus Allobates; species Allobates femoralis. The sequence goes on from JARQOC010000010.1 coordinate 13,956,759, forward strand.
AAGACTTAAACTCAAACATACAAATTAGAAAGAAGGCAAAACACTTCTCCACCATTTGTAAATGTTTCTGTAAATGTGTGCCTGTTTTACTCTGGGTACATTACATTGACTCTTTTGTAGGTTACCCATGTAATTGGTTGCTATAGCTGGATACAATAATCCCAGTGCTCTGGGGAAGTAGAGATTGTAGAGTAGGTCCCGGAAGAGGCTGGTGTTTCAGGGCAATGTGCGTCGTGATGCTACTGTCTCATGACATGGTCACATTGGAGGAGATGCTCAGATAAGTAGTTACATGGAAGTTTAAGGGGAAGATTGGCGCCAACTTGAGTGGTTGCTATCTTCAGACTGAAGGTGCAGTTGGCCTGTGCTGCGATTAGACCTGGGGTCTGAACTTCTTGAGAAGAGTTGTGAAACACTGAAGACTGGCGCTGGCTGGAATATTCAGTATTATTGTTGGCTGGAGACCAGGAGGTATGATGTAGGCCAAAGAATGTGAAGACGTTCCCCTGGCAAATTTGAGCAAGTGTTGAAGTGGTTTGGTTGCTTCACAAACCCAGGACAGTTTTTCAACGAGATAAATAATTGCTACAACAGCTTGGAGATAAAGAAGCCCAATTGCCGGATCTGAACTCCTCGTTCACGGAATCATAGAATCATAGAATGGTAGAGCTGGAAGGAACCTCAAGGGCTGTCGGGTCCAACACCCTGCAAGTGCAGGTTTTCCTAAATAATGCCAGATATACTTTTATACAGATTTTGCTTGAAGACTTCCATTGATTGAGAGCTCACAACCTCCCGTGGCACCCTGTTCCACTCTCTGACTGCCCTCAGTGTTAGAAAGTGTGTTCTATCATCTGATTCGAATTTCTTTTCTGTTATGGCCACTTTACACGCTCCAACGTCGGTCCGATATTGGATCCGACGGCGCGGGAGCGCGCTTTTTCTGGCCAGATTTCTAAGATCTCATCGGAGATTTACACAGCGCGATATCGGCATATAACGTCTCTACGATGTCTACGCCCCCCTTGTACGGCCGACCCAGAAACGACCATTTAACATGACAGAGAATAGGGGACGTTGTACTGCACATCGAAGTTGAGCGTTTACAGAGCCCGATCTGGCTCCAACCTCCATCCAATATCGGGCCATTGGAGAGCACACTAATTAGATCCCCGATATCGTTTTGGCATCGTTCGTGCATTGTATTGGTCATTTATACTATACAACGCACGAACGATATCGGGGCCAACGCACGAACCACGTGACTTTTGGTCGGAGTTGGACACCGATATCGGGACGTGTAAAGTGGCCTTCAGTTTCATCCTATTGCTTCCAATTCAAATAAACAAGTTTGTAATTTTTTGCGAAATATATAAAGATTCGTGGCCTTGTGCAAGCCTACATGAGAAAGGGGAGCAGCTGAAATAATCACATATAATTACAGACGTACAAATGAAGCTGGGAGTGCTCACTACTCTACTATTGTCATGGTACAAATTACGAAATTACGTATTTATATCTATTTTAAGATAAAAGTGAACATACAGGTCAATCAGATTCTAGATAAAATGGTAACAACCTGAATGGAAGGGTTTTTTTCTTTGTTATATATTTAGATCGGTTCAATGTGAGCTACTCAACTGACAGTCACATAAAGAATATTAAATGGTTAATTTCCTTAAATTTAAAAGATAGAGGAAGAGAAGAGAAAGAAAGAAAGAAAGAAAGAAAGAAAGAGAGAGAAAGAGAAGAGAGAGAAAGAAAGAAAGAAAGAAAGAAAAGAGAAGAGAAGAAGAGAAAGAAAGAAAGAAAGAAAAAGAAAGAAAGAAAGAAAGAAAGAAAGAAAGAAAAAGAGAAGAAAGAAAGAGAAAAAAAAGAATAGAGATGTTGCAGTTGCATCCCCCTCCTCCCTTCCTACATTTCCCTGCGAAGAGTAAGTGCATGGAGCTAGAAGATGAGTAAGATGCTACTTAATAATAATAATAATAATAATAATAATATAGATTATTAATTAGTATTGTTATATCACAAAGTTCCTTGTATACATGTACTATTGGTTCGAACCGGACAACAACAACCAAAATACCGATTAGTACCCTAGGTAATCATAAGGACTTCCAAGGAGTCCTCTAATCTCAGTGCTGAAGGATTCTTATGTAAAACATGATGGTCTATATATATATAATACAGGGTAGGCCATCTATATGAATGCACCTAAATAAAATGGGAATGGTTGGTGAAATCAACTTCCTGTTTGTGGCACGTTAGTATATGGGAGGGGGAAACTTTTCCAGATGGGGGATGACCATGGCGGCCATTTTGAAGTTATCAATTTTGGATTCAACTTTATTTTTGTTCAATGGGAAGAGGGTCATGTAACACATCAAACTTATTGAGAATTTCATAAGAAAAACAATGTTGTGCTTGGTTTTAACATATCTTTATTCTTTCATGAGTTATTTACAAGTTTATACCAGTTATAAAAGTGTTCACAGTGCTGCCCATTGTGTTGGATTGTCAATGCAACACTGATAGCAACACCGCAGAAGAAATGCAGCACAGGCTTCCAGGATCCGCTGTGTCAGATGCTGCACATCTCGTATCTTCACAGCATAGACAATTGCCTTCAGATGAGTGGAAACCTCAATGTCACTGGATATCTGAAATTGCTACATGATTCAGATATCCAATGCCATTGAGGTTTCCATTGATGAAGAATGGCCGCACTATCTTTGTACCCCATATACCACACTATACGATCATTGTTTGTGTCCCAGCAGTCTTGGAGGGATCTATCCACTGTGGGTTAGTGTCAGACCAATAGCGCTGGTTTTGTTTGGTAACTTCACCATTCACGGTAAAGTTTGCCTCATCCCTCATCTGAAGGCAATTGTCTATGGAGTGAAGATACGAGATGTGCAGCATCTGACACAGCGGATACTGGAAGCCTGTGCTGCATTTCTTCTGCGGTGTTGCTATCAGTGTGTCAAGAGTGGGAAAAGAGGGTTGCACTGACAATCCAACACAATGGGCAGCACTGTGAACACATTTTATAAGTGGTATAAACTTGTAAATCACTCATGAAAGAATAAAGTTACGTTAAAACCAAGCACACCATTGTTTTTCTTATGAAATTGTCAATATGTTTGATGTGTCACATGACCCTCTTCCCATGGAACAAAATTTCCTTGGATCCAAAATGGCGACTTCAAAATGGCTGCCATGGTCACCTACCCATCTGGAAACGTTTTCCCCTCCCATATACTAATGTGCCACAAACAGGAAGTTGATATTGCCAACCGTTCCCATTTTATTTAGGTGCCTCCATATAGATGGCCCACCCTGTAGTATATTTCCCCTTTGAAAATATACTTCTGTAGGAAAGGAATCAAACAACCTCTTTAAAAGGAACAGAGATATTTATGGGATTAGTTTGCAGAGACCTGACTTCTCTTGTGTATAGACCTCATCTGCTATTGTCTAAAGATATTATCAAGACAGTCTTTGAGCAATTGAGAGTAAATATCTTTCCCTATTTGATGACTGCAAACAGCAATATTAACGTCTTATAAATGCAGCCAATTCGCATTTCGATTTGTTTTTGCTTCCTTTTTGCTTTCCTTCTACTCTTATTTCAGGGACTTTTTTTTATTTCCCATCAACATAGCCACCGCAGGAGGGCCTTATGGGATCAGAGGTAGTTTGAATGGCACTACTCATTTTACCATATAATCAATATTCATTTTACCATATAATCAACTGAAATGAAAAAAATTGATAAAATAAGAGGTCAAAATATGGTGAAGTAATGAAGAATAAACCCATTTCCAGTACGTTCTATAAAGTTTTATAAATGAGAGGGCGATATGATTCTCCAATTACGGCGATCCCAAAATGTTTTATTTTTTTGGACTAAAAAAAATTCAGAACCTTGTAAAAAAATATCATTGTTTGTTTTGCCATTTTCTAAGAATGATAAAATAATTTCACTTGGTGTTGGTACTGTGCGATGAACATGGTTGCTGTGGTGGTAGAGAGGGAAGTTGTGGCCCAGAGCGGTGGGCGTTTAATTGGCTACCCCTGCTAGCGCTGTGTCGCGGTGGTGGTGATGCCGGTCAGCACTCAGTTATAAACCTTACAAGTTAGAAACCTCCATTCAATTCAGTATTAACTAACAATGGCTTTACCCTTTGGTAAATATCCTTAACTACAGTAGATCATGTCATAATAGTTGGATACACTGTCCATGTTTTTTCTATAGAGTTTACCGTAGAGTACAATTTTCCTCCTCAAAATAGAGAGGTCACCAAGCATTAGATAGATGGGTCCGATTTCTCTACCTCTTGGGTTGTGTCATGTGTCGCAGTTGAATATGCAAATAGAGTCTGTGGAGCATCGGTTAAGAGTCTCATGCACAGGACTTGGATGGATACATGGCCTTGGTATTCCCTTGTCATATCTTTAACCTTGTAAAAGAGGTGGATATAGACTGAAAGGGCCACTTAACATGGTGGTTATGGTGTTCTCCGCAAGGAGCCACCCCTTGGCTAGGTCTTTCCCTGGAGGGATATCTGGCTAGTCCTGTGTTTGAGACTCCTAAACGAGGCTCCACAGACTATATTTGCATATTCATATTTCCCAGGGGCAATGCGCCTAGGAATTCACTATGTTGAGCGCTTTAGGCGGCTGCCCGCAGTGTTCTCTTGGACTGATCTCCCTGAGATCAGTGAGTGCTTTGTGATGTGTAGCAGTTGAGACCTATTTTATTTAAGTGGTTATTCAAAGGGACAGGTGATAAATTCAAATTCGTCAAATTCACAGAATTTTCCCCAAAATTTAATTTTGGGATGAATAATATGTGCAAATTTCAATACTAGATAGCATGTAATGACTCGTAACATACACATGGGTGAGAGACGAGAAAGGAAACCCCACTGAACGTAAGAGCTGACCATTTAGAGGAGATACAGAAAGAAGTCCCTGCTGAACATAAGAGCTTACACTCTACAGGAGAGAGAACCCTGATGAACATAAGTGCTTACATTCTAGAGGAGAGAGAGGATCCCACTGATCATAAGATCTCATACTGTACAGGAGAGACAGAGGCCCTCCTGGCCATAAGAGCTTATACTCTACAGTACACATAGAGAGAGGACTCTGCTGACTATACCAGCTTTCAGTACAATCTACAGTAGAGAGAGAGAGAGAGAAACCCCACTGACAATAAGAGCCTACGCTCTACAGGAGAGAGAAAGAGAGAGGACCCTGCTGGCCATATGAGATTACACTCTAGAGGAGAGAGTGGGAGAGAGAGGACCCTACTAACCATAAGAGCTTACACTCTGCAGGAGAGAGAAATAGAGAGACCCCTGCTGACCACAAGAGCCTACATTCTACAGAACGAGAGAGGATCCTGCTGGCCATATGAGATTACACTCTAGAGGAGAGAGTGGGAGAGAGAGGACCCTACTGACCATAAGAGTTTACACTCTGCAGGAGAGAGAAAGAGAGAGACCCCTGCTGACCACAAGAGCCTACGTTCTACAGTACAGAGAGAGGACCCTGCTGGCCATATGAGATTACACTCTAGAGGAGAGAGTGGGAGAGAGAGGACCCTACTAACCATAAGAGCTTACACTCTGCAGGAGAGAGAAAGAGAGAGACCCCTGCTGACCACAAGAGCCTATGTTCTACAGTACAGAGAGAGGACCCTGCTGACCATAAGAGCTTACACTCTACAGTACAGAGAGAGAGAGAGAGAGAGGACCCAGCTGACCATAAGAGCTTACACTCTACAGGAGAGAGATTGAGGACCCTGCTGACCATAGGAGCTTACACTCTACAGGTGAGATTTACCCAGAGACTCTGGAGGTGGAAAATGACTCTGCCATACAAACTGTGCTCCACTGAAAACTGCTTATCTGTGATGTCCCAGGTACTGACCACCACTGTACAAGGCTTGATAATTAGTATAATGTTATAGCTGCAGGGCTTTATGGAGAGGCCATCGCAGCAATGAAACATGACATTAGTGGCTTTCTGATGCTTCAGCAGGGTGGGAAAGGTACTGGGCATATTTTTTTTTGCAAACTGTGAATCAAGTCTCAAAATGTCCAAATTAGCGTGAAGCGGTGACTTAGAAAGAACCCGATTGTTCATCTGCTCTTCTCTTCTGATAATTGATGGGACTCTGACCACTGGGACCCCAAGAGATCATGAATACACTTGCCCATGGTGTAAATGCATGTATGACCCCTGTTTCATTCGCTGCCTAGGAAGGGTACTTACACATGCCCACTGCAGCTCCATTCATACAGAGTACATTTGGGTCTCCATTCTTAGGAACTCTCAACAGCCAGACCCCTGAGTATTCATACCTTGTGGATAGGTGATACATTTTTATAGGACAACCCCATTATATGGGGGCGTGCCGCAACATCAGGCCCAATCTAATGGTGGGTTTACACGTTGAGATATCGTTCCGATATTGTATCCAACGGCGCGGGAGCGCGCATTTTGTGGCCGGTTTTCCCTGAATCGCATCGGCGGTTTACACGTTGCGATATCGGGATACAACGTCCCTACGATGTGTACGCCCCCCGACCCAGGAACGACCATTTAACATGGGAGTGAATGGGTGACGTTGCACTACACATCGGAGTTGGGCTGTCACACAGGATGATCCGGCTCCAACCAGCATCCGATATCGGGTGGTTGAATAGCACGCTCATTCGACCCCCGATATCGGTTTGCCATCGTTCCTGCATCGTATTGGATGTTCACACTGTACAACGCAGGAACGATATCGGGTCCAACTCACGAACCACGTGACTTTTGGTCGGAGTTGGACGCCGATATCGCAACGTGTAAACCCACCATAAAGATAAGATTGGCACTTTTTTTTTAGAATAGAATAATTCTGACTAATCTTCTTATTGTTCTATACTCATCCTTTAATGAATACCATTAAGGAACTAAATTAAGAAAACTTTCCCCTCCATAATCCCTCCATTCTACTTGCCTGGAAAATTACACAAGTGGAATACTAAACTATAGGAGCTTACAGTATAAAAAGAACAAAGGCCTGAAATCAATGCTTCCCCACCGGTTACCTACAGAGTGCCGCCTGTGCATTCACTGCAGCTATCAGAGAAACAACCAGTATTTCCAGTTGCTTTTCTCTGCAGCTGAATCGAGGGTTTTCTCCGTGTCTCCTGGCCCAAACCTGAACTTTATGTTCGACTTTCATAACCAAGTGCTATACTTGACTCGCTGACGTAAAGCAGCTTTTACCAACTTTACTGACGACACGAATGCAATCAGTTGGCAAGGTAAGCGACGTGTAAGATTTCAGCAGAATATTTGAGGATCAGGTCTGTCTGGTTCTCGGGTACTCACTGTATCGCACACAGCGAGACGTAGCCCCGCCTAATTATCCTTTAACATTAGGTTTCATTCTTACTGCCTCTTGTCATTCGCCTGCTTCCTTTAGACAGCCGTACACCTGCCAGAGACAGCGGGACGTACAGGTAATAACTGATTTGTAATTGCTATTCACGTTATGTCATGCATTATAACTAAATACGTAGTGGGTATACCTGCAGTCCTATGTAAGCCCATACATGATGATGAATTATCAGACTCGGCGCTGCTATACCTGTTTTAACCTAAAAAATACCCATGTCGTCAGTTATAATCTTGGTCAAATACCTGGATCAAGTTTTGATCACTGGTCTCTATCGGAATCCATTACAAAGAATGAGACGGAACAATTGCGGAGTTTGATTAACTTCTGACTTATCGGACTCATTTTATGTATAGTCTGCGGGAGGCACAACTGGAAATTGATGATTTGAAGGAGATTAAACTCTTTTTTTTGGATAATTTACAAAATTGTGGAGAAAAGTGTGAAAATATATGAATTCTCTAAATGTATCGGACTGGACTGTAGACATTAAGGAGGTGGAAAATTAAGTAGGAAAAATTGCGGTAATAATCTCAATACGTTACTTGGCTCAAAAAATCGAACCAAATAAAATATTAACTCATTTCAATTTGTATATTGTTGCAATTATTGTTAGGATAGTGTACAATACATGTAGATAGTAGTTAATCATTTGTAAAAGGGTTGTACCGGTCACCTTTATCCACTGGTCTATGTCAACCGTCGGAAGTTGAGCTTGGCGCAGTGCATCCCTTTTTGACAATGAGTGAAGACCCTCCAACTTTGAGTCATTTAGATAACACTTACAGGCAGCATGGTGCTCATTGGTTAGCACAGTTTCTTTGCACCACAAGGGTCCTGGGTTCCAATACCACCAAGGACAACATCTGCAAGGAATCTGTATGGTCGCTCTAAGTTTGTGTGGGTTTCCTCCCACACTCCAGAAACATACTGATAGGGAATGTAGATGTGAGCCCCAATGGGGACAGTGATGGTGTCTATATAGTGCTGTGGAAATTGATGGTGCCATGTAAGGCTGCTTTCACATTGCGATTTTAGAGGATCCGTGGCTGTCCATTGTAAAACGGACAGCCACGGATCTGATTTGGCCCCATGTTATCCTAAGGGGATCGGATCGGATTTTGTCTAATTGCCGTCCGATTTTGTCGGATCCGATTTGTGCCCAATTTTTTGCTGTGCCCAAAATTGGAGACTGCTCCAATTTTGGGCACAGAAAAAAATCGGACACAAATCGCATCTGACCAAATCGGATGGCAATTAGGCCAAATCCAATCTGATCCTCAGCCTTTCACCAGGAGGTCAATGGAGCCCGGGTCCAAGAAAAGACAGGATCGCTTCTCGGTCCCGATTTTACACTAAAACTGCTCCTAACCATCTAATTTCACTTTCCGCAATGTATATATATACATTGCGGAAGCGAAATTTAAGTAAAAGCAAGGGTTAAAAATAAAAAAATCTGTATTCTCACCTTTCCAGCGATCCTCCGATGGCTCCAGTATGACTACAGGACCTGTTGTGACGTCACATCCCGATCAGCTGATCGGGTCACATGATCGGTTACCGCAGTAACTGCGGTCATGTGACCCCATGACGCTGCTGGGTTGTGACATCATGGCAGGTCCTGTAAGCATCGAGAGCTGCTGCAGGCATCGGTGGATCGCCGGACAGGTGAGCATAGAGATTTTTTTATTTTTAACTCTTTCTTTTACTAAATTTCACTTCTGCAATGTATGTAGGTATATACATTGCAGAAGTGAAAGTGCCCCGCACAGCGCTTTCTGTGTCCGGACCCATTATAATCAGGGACCCGGACACAGAAAAGGTCACCTCCTGTGGTGTCCGTTCCTGTCCGTGGGGTCCTACAAAAAGTAGGATCCCACAGACAGGAAAAAATATGTGATGTGAAACCAGTCCTTAGGGGGTAAAATAAACATTAGTAGGAAATGATTAGATCACCCCTTTAAGGTACAGTGAATTCACATAAGCATTGGCATTCCTTTAGTACCCTTCAGATTATATCAGTGGTGTAACTAGGTTTGATGGCGCCTGGGGCACAGATCTATTTTGGTGCCCCCCCCCCAAGGTAGGTGAGGACCGGGGGGGGGTGCTCGCCGCCCATGCATGCCTTGAGTGGGGGGCTTTCCTCAGTCAGTCACCTCTGCTGCCCCCTCTCCTCCTCCCCTGGCTCCTCGGTCACTCACCCCTGCTGTCTCCCCTCCCGTCCAGGCCGTCTCTCCTCCGTCCTCCGATCACACACTGGCGGCGCCGCCAGTGACGCAGTTTCCGAGGTCTCCTGCGGTCCCCCGCACCGGACCGCTGCCACCAAGTCTCCCAGTGGCCCCGGGGCCCCAGACTGGCGCGGAAGCGGAAGTGCCTCCGGCGCCCCCCGCTAAATGGCGCCCGGTGCAAAAGGTCCGGTTGCACCCCCCTAGATACGCCCCTGGATTATATTATGATAGCCTGAACTTACTATATAGAAGCCAAAATATAAGGAGGAGTGATGGCAGTCTGCATTTTACATACAGACCTATGCTTCAAAAGTAGGAACATCCAAATTGCCAGATCTTATAATTGGATTATTCTAAAGGTACCTTTACACACAGAGATAAACTGCTTGCAACTCACTGGCTTGCAGTGAAATCATGGACACTTTGTTCTATCTTGTTGCCATGTGCAAATGTAACAATGTGTCCATGATTTCACTGCAACCAGTGAGTTGCAAGCAATTTATCTCTGTGTGTAAGGTACCTTATACATCTATTGCAAATCCATCAAAAGGACAATAGAATAATGGGGCCATGTGTCAAAATAGGTGAACAGAAGAACTGGATGAGCTATGGGCACCGTACGCTGATTGTTATGCCATGTTATAAAGCAAGCATTGGCACACCTGTGATAACTGTACGTTAGGACATGGTAGGGTGCAGTAGTTTAGGTGTGACCTCTGCGTGCCATGCTTGACATTCTATGTCACATGCCTTTGCTATATTAAATGGAAAACCTACAATATGACATACTTACACTTTCAGACACATTATCACCAACTTCCATGCAGAGCCCAAGAATTGTCACACTAACACCAGGGCTTTCTATGGTAAGGGTGGTCTCCATGTTTTAGAAGTAGGGTAGGGAGTGGTATAACGTGAAATAAGCATTCTAACCCTTTGTAAACCTCATAATTCTAGCATCTCCACTAGTCTCAGTGCTTAGCTGCAATCAGTGGCGTCACTTGAAGCTCATGAGTCTCGAAGCTAAAGCTCCAACGGGGCCCCTAATTATTACATCTTTAACAGCAATAGTCTTTTTGCATAAGCCAAAGGGACTTTTGAGGGCCCCTAGTGGCCTTGGTGCGATCGCAACCCCTGCACCTGTTGCAGTAGTGACACCGATGCAGGATTTTATTTACTTAGCATTGCTTATTTAGTGCCATCATTTTCCTTCAATACTTTACAGACATCATCATCTCTGTCCCCATTGGAGCTAATAATCTAAATTCCCAATCAGAGGAAACCGGAGAACCCAGAAGAAACCCATGCAAACACGTGGAGAACATACAAATTCCTTGCAGATGTTTTTCTTTAAAGTACCGTCACACGTCGCCATATGGCTTTGATATCGCTGGCATTTGACAGTGAGCGCACACGTTTCGGGCACTTTTTTTCAAACCGCTGTGGAACTGTCACACGTAGCAATCTTGTGTGCAATCTTCAGCGATCCTGCATTCTGAAATCACATGCAGAAGACCAGAAATGATCATCCCTTCACACATCGCCACGTCACACCCACAATCTAGAAGCGATTTGGGCATACTGTTTCGATAGGGGGTGCTAGAGTGTGTTTCACCACGCCCCTATCACTGTGATTTGTGGACAGAACTGCATTCCCATTGGTCACCTTGCGTGAACACACAGGTCATCAAATAAGGCGCCTCGGACACGGCCACCAATCGGAACGCAGTATCACCCAAAATCGCCGCAAAAAAACACCATCCAAGCACATCTACGGGAATGATTTCAGAATCGCTGTGTACGTCGCTATCGCCCTGTCACACCCCAGATGCGCTGATATCGCCTGGTGATTATCACCTGATTTCACTGCAGTGGCAGGGCAATCAGGCGACGCTCCACCAGCGATTTTTCGCCATGAATCGCCCAGTCACACGCCACTACGCACATGCGGTTTACACATTGCGAATTCGGGAACTGCCAGCGTTCTCGCCGGCGATATTGAGGCGTGTGATGGTATCTTTAGTGGGATTTGAACTGATTAATTTAAGTTATTCAGCGGGTCTGTCACACAAATCAGGTGGCACTCCGCTGTTGTATAGAAAATAACTTCTGTACTAGACACAAACGTAGTAATGACAACATTCACTTTTCTTTTTCTATCATAAGATTTAATACACTTCAGGGCTCTTCTCCTTTTCTTCCTAAACTGTGGACTAATTGTTCACTTCAGTAGCCAGATCTCCACTTCTAGGACCGTAATACTCTAAATCAGCCTAAAGCCACTCGTCCGTCCTTTCTAACAGCGGCCGGTTCTCACACTGCAGCTGTCCACCCTGTTCGAGCCTCCATGTCCCCAACCATTCCCAGGGCAATAGCCATTTCACAATGGCCTGACCCCATATTACACAGAATGTAGTGTCCTTGCTGGTGAAGACACTACTCGGCCTTCACTCCCTGCTCTCTAGGGAGCCAACCTCTCTTGTTACAAGTCACCCATAGCCAACAGTACTGCTGCTCCTCAGACCTGAGGTCTGTCTCTGACCTAGGTTGGGCCCTAGCTAATGTTTCCATATTAATTATCTCTCTCCACTAGCTTCTCCCCTATTGGCTAATCCCAACTGCAAACTGTGTGTTACTGGGCAGATTTAATTTTTCAACTTCATACCTATAACATACTGTAGTATACTATTTTATTAAGCACCCTATATTACATACTATATAACATAACACCCTAAACCCATACACACACATCACAAGTTATAGGACAACATTATATTATGACAGTGTGGTCAGTGTCTTCAGGGTCAGGAATACAGCCACCTCCTTACATTCTTACCCTAAGCTTAGGGTCACACATAAGCCCTGGATCCGTTGTTTGCATCAGTTTTACAACTTTACAATTCTAAGTCCAAAAACTGTTGGTGTTAACAGGTCCAGGACTCAATGTGACTGCTCGGGTATGCATCTTTTTACATGACCCAAAAATACTGCAAGCAAGAACGGATCCTTTTTTTAACATGGGGCCCTATGGGAAACGGATACCTTAAATAAGGCACCATCCGTTAACGGATCCGTTTTTGCTAGCATTTTTTGGCAAAAAATGGCAAAGACCAAAAAACGCAGAGCAGCACAGGAGGCTCAAAAACCAGCCTTAAAAAAAACAGATTTGTTAATGAATCCATTTAAAAAAACTGATTGGCATGTGTGACCCTAGGCTTTGGCTTATTTTCTCACAACATGGAAACACCCTTAAAATCTAAATATCTTTTAAAAATTCAATAATATTAAGCTAGGGTCACACTTAAATATAGAATTGCATTCATCACATCCAGATCCGGATGCGGTGAACGCAATTGGCTTCAGACAACCAGCAATCCGGGAACTGGATGCTGAAGCCGCATCGTAACGTGCTCAGGATGTGTAAACGTGAGCAATCCGGTTACCGGATAGTTTGCTCATCCCTGCTGCCGCAGGGATGAGCAAACTGTTCTGTGTGTGTTAAATATTTTAATTTTATTATTAAATGTTGCTATAATGTCTCTAGGGGGTGCCAACTCCCCCTAGAGACCTGCCACCCACTCAGGTGGCCATATAATGCTTTATTCACTTATGTATAGCAGATGTCTCCTGTCAGCTGCTGTACAGTTTTATCAATGAAGGCGCCGGGCTCCTCTGAGAGCAGCGCACATACTATAGCTATTGCAGCTATAGTATGTGCGCTGTCCGAGGTTCTGAAGCCATTTACAGTAGATCTATGGGCAGCGCTGCCTATAGATCTACTGTAAATGGACTTCAGAACCTCGGACAGCGCACATAGTATAGCAATAGCTATAGTATGCGCTGCTCGCAGAGGAGCCCGGCGCCTTCATTGATAAAACAAAACAGCAGCTGACAGGAGCCGGCTGCTGTACATTTTTTGCCTTTGATCGGCAAAAAACTGCAGTGTGAAATCAGCCTAAGGCCGGGTTCACACCACGGCACAATCCAATCCGGGGCTTTTTGATGTGAAGCATACAGCCCCAGACAAGATTTTGCAAACAAACGGAGGGCTAATATGCCCTCTGGTCCGTTTGCAGCCGGAGCTTTTTATCGCAGCTGCATCTGCTGATAATTCAAGATGACAGCTGGTAGGGAGCTAGCCGTGGCCCTGAACTGTCAGCAGGGGACAGCTGGTGGTGCTGAAGTTCAGCGCTGGCCTGAAGCTGAGCTTCAGCACCAGTCGTCTGGCTCCCGGGTGTAGCTCCGATGCGATTCGGCGCCATGTTATGGGGCACCGGATTGCAACGGACCGGGAGGATCCGGGAGGATCGAGTGTCTCAGATTTTGCCCCCCGGACACAAAAATGTTGCATGCAAAATTTTTGTGTCCAGTAGGAAAATCCCAATACACTAGGATCCTCCCGGACAGATCGAAACCGGATGGCAGTAAAATCGGGTCCAGGCTGTCAGGTTCATCTTGTACAGCCCCGGATCGGATTTAACCGTGGTGTGAAACCGGCCTAAGATGTACCTAAATCACTAATTGGCACCTAATTTCTTAACTACACCCCTTCTTAAATAATTGGGATCTTAGTGTTGAGTTTTCCTGGAGGAAAATTTAAACCTTACAGACTGCTCACTGAAAATATATTTTTTGTAATGAATAGCCATGACAGATCCACCCGAAAGAGACATTCTCAGAACCTCCAAAAAGCCCTTATAATAAATTGAAATTCTCTTACAGGATATGTAACTTTTTTTCTTCTATAGTAACACGCTTCTATAGCTATAACGTCCCATAAGTTGCCAGTAAAACTTAGGTCATGTCAAAAGTTACATATATTATGTTAACCCCTTCAGGACATAGGGCGTATATTCATATGTCATGACCCTGCCTTTGACACGGACTTGTACACCGATTCCTTATCTGTATCCGCACATGGTGGCTGATATAAACAGCTGTCATGTGCCTCTAACAGCTGCGAGAGAGTCAGAGATCCAGCCCGGATGTTAACCAGTTTAATCCGACTGTCAATCTCTGACAGCAGGATTTAACATGCGCCTGCAGTGAGGCACGTTATTGCCTGCTCTCATCAGAACACCTGTGACGGGATTGCGGTGCGCCGATCAATGGACATACCAATGGACAGTTGATGACCGCTTGGTAAAAATGACAAAATTACAGTTTTTTGGCCATCACAACATTGCAATAAAATAAAATAAGATGCAAACAAACCAATTTATTCAGCCAAAAATCATATTTTAAAAATGTCACCTAAGGGCACAAAAAATAAGCCTTAACTTAGCCTCAGATTCTTAAAAATATATACGGTACATTACAGAAAATTATTATTATTTTTTTTTTGACAAAATTCAGATTTTTTTTCACCACCTAAATAAAAAAAATACATGTTTGGTATCTACGTACTCATAAGGTACCTTTGCACACCGCCATTGTGTGGTAGCAACTGCCTGGCAATGGGGATTTTTGTGCCTGTACGAAATGGCGGCGTGTAAATTTGGAAAGTGATAGGTCTTCCCGCAGTTGAATCGGATACCTGTTTCCGAGCCGTGTTCAAAAATCCAAGGCAACACAAAGGCACAATTGCCATGGAAGTGGCGTGTAAACGGGGCACAGGGATGAATCTGCGTCGCCTAGTGATTTCCCAGGGGCGTGCCACAGCCTCATGGATACCGCGCCCCATCAGCGATGATTGGTGGGGGCAACTTGTTTCCATTGGCTGTCCCTTCACAGGGCGCCATATTTAAAGAGCTTCCATTCACACTACACAATTGCAATGGCGTCATGTATTAGCCAGCCATCCTGCGCAGGCTGGCCAATCATGATGATATTGCGTTGTCCAATCAGCGTATTAGCGTCACGGAATACACAACTCTGTCAGCCTATGTACTTGCGGCGCGTAAGATGTACGCCCATATCCTTTGTGGATAGCGGCGTGTGAAGCGGCGACGATATTCAACAGCAAGTTATTCGCAGGATCTGTAGGAACGTCTGGGGAACAACGATAGCTTGAGTTGACAACGCAATGGCGGCGTGTACATGCGGCATCGGCGATCGGTATCAAACATCAAAAACGTGCGCGTGCACGTATGGTTGATATCGGTTGCCAGGCACATTGGCAGCGTGTAAAGGTACCTATACTGACAGATCAGTTTTACCATACACTGAACATGGTGAATAAAAGACCTAAAAAATAATTGTCATTGCACTTTATTTTCAATTTAACTGCACTTGGAATTTTTTCCCATTTTCCTAGTACTTTAAGGTAAAATGAATGATTTCATTCAAAGTACAACTCGTCCCGCAAAAAACAAGCCCTCTTATGTCTATATTGACGTAAAGATACAAAAGCTATGGCTCTTGGAGGAAGGAGAGTGAAAAACAAAAGCTGAAAATGGCCTGAGGTGAAGGGGTTAAATATAATACGTGTAGATAGGAGCTGAGGGTTGAGAATGTCATCATTTCCCAGCATTCCCTCTTCTCGTGTTTGCACGTGTGCTGGTATAAAAAGGTTAAGAACCAGGGAAAGGATGCCAGAATACACTCACTCCTCAAGTGCACTATCTTAACATAACAAGCGGCGACTCTCACAGATTCCGCTACCGTTACTTAGGAAACACTTGAAAGGACACAAAATGTACAATCTTCTATTTACATTGTAAACGGCTGTAGAAGCAGGCGGTGACGGAGATGGCCGTTGTTCCTGAAAAAGGTAGAAAATGAAGTTGTGCCAAAATTATACCTGACAGCTGTATTAAAAGCAATTTCACATTCCTAAAGGCTAAAGAGTACTAAATAATTAATGAAGATTTCTCAATTAATGCAATAAAGGAGTGTGAGTGGTTGGACCGGTATAGTCATGAGGGCAGGGTATCACCGCATGCCAATGCTGACTAATTCTTGGAAGTGGCTTTGTAGGTTATACAGTGTGTTACCTAGACAGGATTCTTTAAAAAAAGGACATGTCAATTTCTGGAGAAATGTTAATGGCGTTATCCACTATTAGGACAACCCTTCCTGAATTGACTTGTTTCCCTCAGTTAAAACAACAGACCCCGTACTTGCCTCCGGTGCTGTGACTCTTCCGGCACTCTCAGTAACTGTATCCTGGGGCTCACGTGACATTATGATGTCATGCCCTCCCTGCGTCCAATCACCGCCGACTTCCTTCTCCCCGCCTCCAGACATAGAAGCAATCAGCAGGAAGTGAGCGGCAGCTGCAGCGCTCACTTTCTGTTGATAGCTTGTTTGGTCTGGAGGTGGGGAAAAGGAAGTCGGACGGTGATTGGACCAGGAGGGCATGACATCATAATGTCACATGAGCCCCAAGCCATGGAATGGCGGTAGCATGGGAAGTGAGTACAGAGTCTATTATTTTAACTGAGGGAAACAATTCGATTCAGAAGGGGTTGTCCTAGTAGTGAACAATGCCTTTAATGTAAAAGAGAATACAACGAGAGTTCTTATACCAATAAGAGTATTAATGGTTGTCATTTTTATTTCACAAATCAATAGTATGAAAGAAGTAAAAAATACTGGGACATCCATGGACGCGTTTGAACACTAGCGCGTTCTTAGTCTCATATTCCTTGACTAAGAATGTACCTACATCCAAAACGCGTCAGGATGGCTCTTCCATAGGCATATGCTGTTTTTAATTAATTGTTAATAAAGAAAATAAATTTCCCTTCCGAGGATGAGCAGTTTTTTTACTCCTTGCTGTGATTCAAGTCTACGAGTGGATCACTCCCATACAACAGCTGTTTCCTCAACCGGGATTACACGTGTGAGCACTCCTTCCTACCATGTCGGTAGCACCGCGTTTATGCTGACGCAACCTATTTCCCAGACAGCGCTCAAAACCTTAATGTGACCCTAGCCTAAGGAGGATAAGGGGAACACTGGTTAGATATATGAGGTCTACTTGTATAATAGCCTAATATATTGAGGTTGGTCTTTAGATACCAAAGGTATCTCTTGATCGTAGACAGCAGGTGACATGTCATTTACAAATGATTGTGGTTAACATTCTAACATTTGTAATTGGGCCAATAACCGGTATTGCAATTAACGTCCAGACTGATTCTTGACAGTGCCATCTGGGTCATAAAGAGAGGCACAAATGCTTGTAATGATAATTTAATATACATTAAGTCTACTTTCAATGCATGTCAATTGTAGTAATTATCTATATTAAATTCTTTGCTCCTGACCTCTTCGGAGAGAGCCTGTCTCCAAGTCAATTGTGATCACTTGAATTGTTTGTTTTTTAATCTTTCATGTGACTCATGGGCTATTTGATTTTCTGCTACTTTTTATATTCTCCAATGAGGCGAGGCTCACCAGGTAAGACACGCCCCAGAGGATCCTGAGAGAATCTTCCCTTTAGAAAAGACTATATATGTAACACTCAATAAAAAGGCTAATAGCCCTAGAGCCAGGAGCAGCAGAAACAAAGCAAACAAATACCCGGTGACAGGTTCCCTTTAAACTTTATTATACTGTATGTGATGAAGGTGTAGCATAGAGGATACTTATAAAGTGCAATCAAATTATCATAAAGTATTATAAAATAATTATACCATTTCATTTATTCTACCAGCTTACTTAGCAAGTATAAAATAACTTAGAGTAGACAGCTCCTGAATATAAATCACGTCTTGGTAATGTATACCTGGAGAAGTCATTGTAAGTGACGTGTAATAATGACATGGAATGAAAGGAGTCATTCAGCCCTGAAGATATCGAGTGGCGTAATTTCATCTTGTGGGAGTAAATCTGTGTCAATTGGGCATTATTCTATAGGGTAGAGGTAATGAGAAATACAAAACATCTCGCTAATCCTTTAGATAGTCTTCAAGGGTTGTAGATTACAGGACAAGAGCCGTGGGGCTGGACTGGTGATACCGAACTCTACATGCAAAATAAAAAAATACCGCGGAAAGTCTACCCTAATAGTAACCAATTATCATAGGAAATTCTGAGTCAATAGAAAGTAGGGAGGAAGAATCTTCTGAGTTATTCATAGCATAGAAAAACCTTATTAGAAGGTTCACAGAGGGCGTTTTGTGAGTTTTGGGACATTGTTTTTAACAGCTGTGTTAGCTACACTAAATGTTAATAGAATATACATTGCTTTTGTCTGTAAAGGTGGTGTCACACCTGCGACGTCGCTAGCGAAATCGCAGAAAAAGTGACGTATCAGCGATGTCGCTAGCGACGTCGCGCTGAGTAAATGAGCGGCGCGACCGCGTTTTATCGCTGTCACAGTTGACAGGTTTACGGGAAGAACCGTAAACCTGTGAACCGGCGACCTGCGATAAGGCTGGATCGCGCCGTGTGACATCGCCAGAGCGATGTCGGCGGCGATCCAGCCTATACCGTAGCGTTGCTGCGGATCGCTCGCTGGGCTGAGCCCAGCCCAGCGAGCGATGTCACCGCCCGCATCGCTGCGGTGTCGCCGGCCGCAGTGATGCTGTGTGACAGCTGGCCAGCGATGTCGGAAGCGAGCGGGCACCCGCGCATCGCTTCCGGCATCGCTGGCCAGATCGTGCTGTGTGACAGCACCTTAAGATTCCTGATGTTTTAGAGAATGCTGTGGATAGATGAACAGATAGACAGGTAGATAATAGATAGATGGATAGATGGATAGATAGACATATCGATAGATAGATAGATAGATAGATAGATGTTATATAGATAGATAAGATAAATACGGTAGATGGTACATAGATAGATAGATAGATAGATAGATAGATAGATAGATAGATAGATAGCAAAGAAAATCAGTAGCACTCAAAAAAATTCCCATGTGGAACAATGTCCGGCCTTCATCAAGCATGGACATGTGGCGCCCCACTACGTAGGTGCCACAAAAGGGATACTGCACCCAGAAAAGCGGTGTAGTACTCCACTGCAATTGGGACAATGGCCACTGTATGGAACCCTAGAGCTGACACCCACACACTAGAACAGTAGGTGGGAGGGAACCCTGGGAGGATATATAGTGGCCTCCAGGGGGAACTAGTGAGCAGCAGAGGAGTTGCAGAGGAGCTGGAGACAGAGTCGGAGGGAGTGTGGAAGGAACTAGGCAGCCAGCCTGAAAGAACTGAGGGAAAGAACTCAGAAGCAGAGTTCACTCTAAGAAGGGGATTGAGTAACATCAGATTTTGCCCCGAAAGGAAGGAAACCGGGTACCGGAGCCCGCACCTGTGAGTTCTCTAATGGTACCTTTACACGCCGCCACTGCAGGATGGATACCAATGGCTACTTCACGTGCACGAGCACGCCCAAACGGTTACCAACGGGAAACGCACCCTCTTTACACGCCGCCACAAGGTGCGCTACGCTACATCTACAGCTAGATACATCGCCGGGTGTCTCAAGTAGCCATCTGTAGCTCATTTACACACCGCTACAACCAGCTACTATGGGCGTACCTGGTGCAGCAGGGACAGCACATAGGCGTGCTCCAATTGTGGATTACGAGACGTCCGTACGCTGATAGGAGAAAGCAAAAATACCATGATTGGCCAGGCATCGCAGGAGGCTGATTAATACTTGACGCTCGAGCAATTGTGTAGTGTGACTCGTCAGCTCCTTAAATATGCCGCCCTGTGCGGCGACAACCAATCGCAACGCAGGAGCTTCCTCCAATGATCGCTGAAGGGGGCGCGGAAACCCGGACCCTGTGTCACGCCCCAGCTACATAGCATGGTGTAGAAACAACCCTTCTGTTCCTTCTTTACACGCCGATACAGCTCGCTACAATCGGCTTTGTTGCCATCTGTTTATGGGCAGTGCACGGATACAGATGTATCTGTAGCCGGCTGTGTCGTCCCGTCTTCAAACGCCGCTACTACGGGCGATATTGGCGCGACAAGCTACATTTGTAGCCTGTAGCGGGTTGTATCCATCCTGTTGTGGCGGCGTGTAAAGGTACCATAAGGCTCACAGAAAATACATTAAACAGGGATATTGTAAATACGGCCCTGACTCCCAAAGATCCCTCGAGATGGAAGCCAGGACTAGCAGGGCACTGCAGTTCACAGAGAAGGTTGACCCGACGGGTACAAGGGAGGAGAAGAGAATTAGAAGTAGCAGGAGGCCAGATTATCTACAGGAGATCAGGCTTCAAACACTGGGAACAGGAAAGAAGGAAAAGAAAGGAACATAAAGGAGGGATCCATCTCAAGCCTGAAATCCTAATTGCAGCCTGGAGCATTTGCCAAAATACCATCTGACTATTGCTGAACTATTATGCTGATGAAAGAGTTTAAGTAAAAGTTACCCGGTGAAGTGAAATTCTGACTCCGCTGCATCCTTTCTATATAAACTGCATTATTACAGCATCACTGCCCCGGTGGTCCAGTCCCGCCTGCGGGGACTATTCCATCCAAGCCGCAATACCACTGACCACCGGAGGACTGTGGCAGCGCTGGTGAGCATCACCAGACTCAGCAGGTGGCGTCATGAAGACAAAGACTTTGTAAATAATCTCCTGTAAATATTCCCCACCATTTTCAGTTGACCCCCAGGGCCACGGCTTCGGGATGGCCACCCGTGACTTCCCGGACTGAGAAAGAGCCCAAGAGCCGAGTACCCGAGCCCTGGGTGTGCGTCAGACAGGCTGAAACGTCACTCAACATGGGCTAATAATGATAGATAGATAGATAGATAGATAGATAGATAGATAGATAGATAGATAACTAGAAAAAATTCTCTGCAGCACAGTTCTCTGTAGTCTAGTTGTTTAACTCCGTGTCCTTGCTTGGCACCAGTTCACATTGTGTCTGTGAGTGCTGTGCAGTTTTTTCTGTGATAGATAGATAGATAGATAGATAGATAGATAGATAGATAGATAAATGGATAGATAGAACAGATAGACAGACGGACAAATAGATGATAGATGAATGGATAGATAAATATGAGATGGCCTCACACGCTACAATATATTTAACGATGTCACCAACGATGTCAATATTTGCCCCTCATTCGTACAATGTGAAAAGTCAATTGTCGTCATGTAACATGCACAGACATCGGTAAGTCACTTCACCGATGGCTCGATCCAGTGCTCATCTGGACGACCTAGCGATCGATTTTTTACATCGTTTGTACGCTGTCACACAGAAGCAACGTGAACGACCCACTGCTCAGTATGGGCGTAGTTGTTGTCCCAGTCTAGCAGATAGGCGTGCTACATGGTTTGTGTCCACGCCCCTCTCACCATGATTGGTGATCACTACTGCGTTGCCATTCGTCAGGCTTACGTACAAAGCTAGGGCACTATGTGATTGCTCTTGTCCTGTGATGTGTGTCATACAATTAAAGTATTGACTCATCTGCTTAGCGGCAGGAAAACACACTGGCGCGTTGCAGAAGTGCTATAGTGGGATGCTCGTGTGTGCAGTATGGGAACTGCAATGCAATGTACATGTGCAATGCAATGGCTGGTACGTTTCCAGGCTCCATGATAGGCGGAGGTCACATAGCGTTGCTACAACAATGCTTCCATGGCAGCACGCATTGAGCCGCAAACGTTCAAACTTTTTTTTTGGTGCCATACACCGGCAGCCAATCCGAACGCAGGAAGGTTAACAAATCACAACAGGGGAGGCGAGGCACAGATAACACCGGGCACGCCTACGTGCTAGATTTCAGCCTCGTTAAATTAAGCACTGATTTGCGATATCGACTGTTTAGACACGTCGATGCAGCACATCCAACGACTCAACATCGTCTGATGTGGGGTCCGGTTCCCATATCTGTATATAGACCACTTATCGCTTGGCAGATCGACCTGTCACACGCAACGACGTTGGTGCAGCGACTGAAAATCTGTGATGTTTCAGCGATACCTTTACATATATCGTAGTGTGTGATGGCCGCCATAGATGGATAATAAATAGATATATAATTAGATAGATAGATAGATAGCATATACAGTCACTGTACAAAAGTTTTGGGGGACACCGACAGATGGGGGTAAGGTGAAGAGGTGGTGTTGGAGAGGGTGACGCTGAATGTCTGGTCTGTTAGATATGAGGAGATCCAGGAGAGGGCCACATCAGTGATATCAAGGGATTCCAGAATCTGTAGTAGGAGGGAATGGTCAACAATGTCGAAGGCGGAAGATACTTCAGGGGAAATGGTGTATCAGTGTCCGCGCTGCTGAAGTCCCAAGTAAACGATCCGGAAACCATATGTAGGTTGCATCAATCATCCATTTATTCCTTTCCTACGCGTTTCGGCACTGTCCTAGTGCCTTCCTCAGGGATAGGCGGAAGATAGGTTGAGGAGTAGGAGGACAGATTAGTGTCATTTGCTCTTGGCGGTTAAAAGGTTGTTGGTAACTTTGGTTAAGGCTGTTTCAGTGGAGAGATGCGGTCGGAAGCCAGTTTGCAAGAGGCCAAAGAGGGAGGAGGAGGAGAGGTGGGCAGATAGTTCAAGATGGACATGATGTTCAAGTAATTTTGAGGCAAAGGGGAGAAGTGATATTGGGCGATAGCTGGAAACAGATGATGGGTCGAGGATGGACTTTTTGAGGTTGGGTGTGATTAGGGCATGTTTGAAGGATGAGGAGAAGACACCAGTAGTAAGTGATAAATTGAAGAGATGGGTTAGGGTTGGGATGAAGACAGAGGTGAGGCTGGAAATGAGGGGGATGGGAGAGGGTCAAGTGCGCTGGTGGTGAGGTGTGATTTTGACAGGAAGGAGGAGAGCTGGTCTTCTGACATAGTGGAGACGCAGCCTTTGAAAGGAGAGGGCACGGTAGTTGTGAGGAGACGCTGTGGGGACAGTGGGTTAGAGCTGCCTCTGATGTTATCAATCTTCTGTTTGAAGATAGAGACAAAGTCTTCAACCAAGATAAGAGGAGAGGGAGGAAGTAGAGAATTGAAAGTTTTAAATGGCTCTTTGGGATTGTGAGACAGGGAGGTTATTAGAGATGAGAGGTAGGCTTGTTTTGTGGCAGTGAGTGTGGACTTGAAGTTAGTGAGGGACTGCTTGAACATAGTGAAGTGCTCGGTGGAATGAGATTTCTTCTATCTCCGCTCAGCAACCCTGGAAATCCTCTGGTTTTTCGTGAGAATGGTGTGTCAGGGTTGCCTGTTTGTGCGTGGTTTGTTGTATGTGAGGCGGCAGCCAAGTCGAGATCAGTAGTTATTGTGGTGTTATATAGGGTGGTAGCAGTATCTGTGTCGTGTAAGGAAGCGAGAGGGAGAAGGGATTCAGAGAATTAGTGCAAATCTATGTGCTTTAGGTTTAGGCGAATAAATCTGTAAAATAAGAATGCGCAAATAGGGTCTTATCTTGATTAAACACTGTCAGCTTGCGATGTGGAATTGCTCACCTTGTCCAGTTGGGAGACCCACAACTGGTTAAAAAGCAGCTGCTGCAGGGACTGCACTCCCACTGATAACCATGGTCACAACATAGATTTCCTTGGACGAAGTGCCTCTCTGTCTGCGCTGCTGCTCCAGGACCGAAGGAACCAAGACACAGGGATGTCCGGATCAACTTATGCTTTTATTGTCCGACGCGTTTCAGAGCCCCATACCGAGCTCCTTCTTCCGTCCGCACTTGTGCTCCCGGTCACACTAAGCCATACATCCCTCCAGGGAAGGACGAGCTTAGTGTGACCAGGAGCGCAAGTGCGGACGGAAGAAGGAGCTCGGTATGGGGCTCTGAAACGTGTCGGACAATAGAAGCATAAGTTGATCCAGACATCCCTGTGTCTTGGTTCCTTCGGTCCTGGAGCAGCAGTGCGGACAGAGAGGCACTTCGTCCAAGAAGAAGCTTAAAGCTTTTGCACAGTATTGTATATACATACATTTTAAACAAGTAAGGCTTTGAAAGGGTTGGTAATGAAATAATGGAAGCACATAGGAGAAGCATGAATAATGAGGTAAAGGATACAGTGATAAATGAAATGTAGGTCACTAAAATAACAAAAGGAAAGAATGAAAGATACCGTATATGCTGCAGGGGGAAGAAGTATGCTTCTAAAGATAGCCATAAGGTGACGACAAAAAATTGGTTATGATATTCGGGAATGCACAGGAGGAAGTCTGTGTGTTTATTCAATAGAAGTGGGTGCTTTGTCTGAGTCACAGCAGGAAGGTGCGGTCACTTAAAGCTTTAAATATGCTTTAGTTTAGTGTTTGGGTTGCAAGCAAGGTGAAACGCTCAAGTGCATGCTCAAGTGCAGTATGTAAGTCTAAGAGCTGACATGAGTGAGGAAAATAGGACAGAGTTTGTCTTACAATATTAATAGGGATGAAGCGTGAACACTTAAGTGCTCGAGTGCTCGTTACTCGAATTAAGCAGGTCCAACACTCAGTTGGGTTCATTTTTCTGGTGTACCCTCCTAGGAGGACTGGTGGGGCACTAAGCTCACTGAAATCAGCACTGATATGAGATGGGAACAGCATGGGGAACAGGCCTGGATGAATCTCTGACTCTCAGGTCACTAATGTGAAGTAAAAAATTACCATATTTTTTGCTTTATAAGATGCACCGGATTATAAGACACCCTAAATTTGGTGAAGGAAAAGAGAATTTTTTTTTTAATGTTCAATGGGGTCTGTCTTATAATGCCAGTGTAAGTCTTACAAGCAGTTTATATATCCACCATCCTGGTGTATATATATCCCCCATCCTGGCATACATGGTCCCCCATTCTGGTATATATGTTCCCTATCCAGGTATACATGGTCCCCCATTCTGGTGTACATTATACTCATTACTGTTTGCTAGAGGTTAAGACATCCAGAAAATAGTCACGGATGGAGATCCGCAGTCATTTTAAGTGTCAATGTCTTGCAACCACCAGTAACAGCTTGTGAATGAATAGACACACAGAATATGGCGTTGCCTACTGCGACCCCCCACTGCATCTACGGTCCAACTGCTCAGCCCCATCCTCCATGGACCATTGATACCTGCCCTTGGCACCGCCACTCCACCACCGCAATCCCCCACCCATTCTGTAAGATTTTTTTTTTTATTTTAAGTTTCAGATTGTAAGATACATTTAGGAGGAAAATAAAAGTGTGTATTATCCAAAAATACGGTAAATAATTTGAAAAAGTGCACGTGGTCCCACAT
This sequence comes from Allobates femoralis, assembly GCA_033576535.1. Taxonomy (NCBI): domain Eukaryota; kingdom Metazoa; phylum Chordata; class Amphibia; order Anura; family Aromobatidae; genus Allobates; species Allobates femoralis. The sequence goes on from JARQOC010000010.1 coordinate 13,982,562, forward strand.
TTTAGATAACTAGCCAACGTAAAGTAGACAACTGCAGGCTGGTATTACCAGTTTGGGAAGGCACATGTTCATTTTGCCTTTCCCAACCTAAATATACCAGCCCGCGCTGCACCAGAATAGGCGCATCACATTGGATGTGCCAATTTTGGCACTTCGCACAGGCTTTACCCGATTGCCGTAGTGCATTGACAATCGGGTAATGATTAATAGGGTTGATGTTATGAGTGATTTCTCATGACCAGTGACGACAGTATCACCATGTTTATTCAAATAAACAATTTTTTACAGTGTTTTTTTTTAACAACACTTACTGGGTTAGAAATGGGGCATCTGATAGATACCTCTCCATTACTAACCCCTCAGCTTGATGCCAGGAATAATTCACAGCTGAAGTCAACCCCAAATAATATTACCCAATAGCTGACAGCATCGAAAAGAGCTGTGAGAAATCACAATATGGAGCAACTAATGGATGTGTCATTTCTAAGGTGCGCTTTATGGTGGAAGGGCTAAATAACCAAGGTCTTTCCAAGCCTTACATTACTAACCCACAGGTGTCTGTTTTACCTTGACTGGTTATCAAAAATAGGGGGACCCCACGCTATTTTTTTAAATGATTTATTTAATTAAATTAAACCAGGCTTACAACACCCTCTAATGGCAAATGAAAGGCACCAAAGGGTGCGAGGGTAAAATCCTGCCAATATGTCTTCTCTAATCTAAGATTTCCCTCCTATATCACCTCTCCTGAATTATGGTGTGCCAAGCATCGCATCGCTGGGTCTCATATAAGATCTGATGAAGCAATGCATCCGGTTAATCACAGTAATGCCAGTAGCCACCGTGGCTATGGTATTACCATGATTGGCAGGCAGTCCCTGCATCTTTAGTTGCTGAAAAACAACCACAAGAAGGGGCAAAGACTTGTACTTTTGCTCAAACATCCACGATACTTGGCCAAGTAACGAGTGTGTCGAGCACCCTGATGCTCGATTGAGTAATGAGCAGTGCTGAAGATGTCCGCTCTCACTAAATATAAAAGTTAGAAAGCACTCAAATTATTGACCAGGATACTTTTTAGTCTTCAGCGTTTTATGACCTTTGACACAAGTTTATGTTATGGTCGGGAAGGGGTTTACAACCTTTGACGTAAGTTACTTCACAGTGATCATGCGGACACATAGACTGTGCCTGAACAATTGACACCGGGAGCTTGGAGAAACTGATTACCAAACTCTGTATGTTAAAGCCAGGAATGGTGCCACGCCACCCCTAGTTTTTTAATCCCATAAATATTGTGATCAATAACGACCATAGCATTTAAGTGGCTGGGAGAGGGAGTATGCTCCCTCTCCCACATAATTGGTACCCCCGTGATGTAATCGCAGGTTACAGATTGTTGCCCATAAGTTCAAATAGTTACCTCCAGATTTGCTGGCTACAATAGCGCTGCTCTGTTAGGCGTCCAGCACGCATGCGCAATGCGGTGCTTGAAGCCTACAGAGCGGCGGGGTGTACTTACGTCACCCGCTCCTGAAATGACGCACATCGCGTCATTTCATGACCGCACAGCGTCCTGGAAACAAGGGAGAGCCTGCCTAGAAAATGACTGAGATCACCCTTAGCTGTTTATGACGAGGGCACATAGAACAGCCTAAAGATATAGCCCCTGCAATTAACATCACTATGGTATATTAAAACGTTTCTCACTTACAGAGCTTTAGGACAAAAGGAGGTGCAGGGTCCTTTTAAATTTAAGCAGACCTTTTGTTTTGAGAGATGTCACAATCTCAGTTATCTGCTCTTGTGTTTCCCCAAACAATGTTACCACTAATGAAATGTAACCGCATCTACACTGACAGATCTGAACCCTAAAGAGTGTTCTGTCATTGTGTTAATGTAATATTATATTATTATTTATATTAACAGCCCATATTCACAAGGTTACAAATAAGACAGTATAATCATGAACACTACAAGCACAACAGGTACAGGAAGAGAGGACCTTGCGTGAGGACTACAATTTAAGTTGCTGACAAATCTGGTCACGAAAGGAAGAGCTTCATGACACCCCTCCTTTTTCTTACTTGACTTGACTGAAAATGTGTCTATTGCTTTTAGATCTGGCAGTTCTTTTGTATGGAATACTGGGCATATTACAGATGGAATGTTTGGATATTAATAGTCCACTTCTTCTTTCCTAATAATAATAAAAATCTTTAGTTATATTGCACCAACATATTCCACAGCACTTTACAATTCAGAATGGGGGCACCATGCAGAAATAGCAATTGGTAGTGCGATTGGTTGTCTTTCTCCAGATCATTAGAACTGTAAAAGACAGATTATCTCATCCAATACAACCACTGGGTCAAATGTGATGACACCTATTACAGCATATGTGTGGAGCCCAACTTTTGTCCCCATCTCCTATTCTGCAGCCAAAATACAGGTTGATTGCTTTGTGATGTTGATCTACTAGTAGGGATGAGCGAGTACTGCCTTAATCGGCCTCGCTATACTCGAAACGAGTAGGTCCCGGTACTCGGTACTTGTTGCGAGTATAGTGAGTCCAATTGCAGTGAATGGGCGGGTGAGTACTTTCGCAGTCCATCTATATATACCCTGCGAAAGTGCACTAAAAGTGAATAAAAGTTGTTAAAAAATAAAAAAATATCATACTCACCTCTCCGACGCCTGCAGCGTGACCGGCAACGAAGACATCAGATGACCGACAAGGACCTGTGAGTCTGACAGCCAATCAGATGACTGGTAGCGATCTGGCCAATCAGATGGCTAGACATCACAAACTATGTGATCACTACCAGCCACCTGATTGGCCAGATTGCCAGGTCATTGATGCACTTTCAAGACCTGGCAATCTGGCCAATCAGGTGGCTGGTGGTGATCACATGGTTTGTGACGTCTAGCCATCTGATTGGCCAGATCGCTACCAGTCATCTGATTGGCTGTCATACTCACAGGTCCTTGTCGGTCATCGGATGTCTTCTTTGCCGATCCCAGTGCAGGCGTTGGAGAGGTGAGTATGATATTTTTTTTATTTTTAACAACTTTTAGTGTACTTTTGCAGTGTATATATGGATGCACTGCGAAAGTAAAAGGACTACTCGCTACTCCCGAGTAATCACAAGAGACACGGGGAGTAGTGAGTAGCCCGAATATCGTTACTATTCGGCGAGTACCGAATAGGAACGATTATACTCGCTCATCCCTATCTACTAGGCATTGCTCCCACTTAGCCAAAATCCTATTCCATAGTGATGAGGGGCAACACCCTGAAACAGCTGTCTGTGGATGGATACCTGGCCTTGGTATTTCCTTGTCATATCTTTAATCGTGTAAAGAGCTGGATATTAACTGAAAGGACCACTTAATATGGTGGTTATGGTGTTCTCCTCATTGAGCCACCCCCATGGCTCAGTCCTTCCTTGGAGGGATATCTGGCTAGTCCTTTGATTGAGACTCCTAAACGAGGCTCCACGGACTCTATTTGCAAAATACAGGTTGTAGGTTTTCCTTATCATGATAGTCATGATTCTCTTTTGTGATGCAAAAGTGACTTCTCTGCATATGAAGCAAAAACTATCTGCTTTGTTAAGTTAAGAACAAGGCATATCTGAAAAAACACATAGAAACATGTCAATATGCTAAGAAATTCTAAAACTGTATACCTTACACAGAGAGCAGAGCGTTCATAAAAGTATGACCTGCAACTGCAATTAGGATCATGCCATCGGCGCTGAGTTGGTGTACGTTGATGGGTGAGAAGATATTGTACTTAAAGCTCAATGGACTAAATAGCCTCGCGACCGCGGTGTCCGAGGAGAGGAGAGAGGACGGGAAGGAAGTGAAGCCGCACTTCCTGCAGCCGTGCCCGCCCCTCCACTCCTCCTGTTATCGGCGGCTCGCGGCTCGGCATGTGAGATGCAAGTGCGGTGGCGGCGGCAGCACCAGCACCCAACCCCTTCCCCCCTGCTCCTCAATTGTGCTGTAAGGCTGTAAAATTCCTGACAGCACCCCCAAACTCCCCCCCTGCTCCTCAATTGTGCTGTAAGGCTGTAAAATTCCTGACAGCACCCCCAACCCCCCCCGCTCCTCACCTAAGGGACCCCAGTGTAAATGCTGCACCAGGGCCCGCATGGGACTTGTTACACCACTGGTCATATGTAATTACAACCTCCTCTGGATCTTGAAAATAGAGCTAATCCACATTAGTTTTCAGCACCACAAAATTAGTTCATTTCAACTGTTTTAGTCTCTGAACCAATTTGGCTGCAGAACATCTTTATAGCAGAGCTGATTCAGAGTGGCGTGGAAAAAGCCAAAAGTCGCTAAGTTGTGAAAATTGCAAGATTTCCAACTTTTATTTTTAATACAGATTAGGACATAAGAAAAAATATTGCAAAAAATACTTAAAAAGGTATATGTAACAAAAAACTGATTTAAACCATGGCTCACTTTACACTGTTATGTTACAGAAATATTTATCTGGAGCGGAATAAGAATCAACTGTTTTTTAAATGCTAAATTACATTTTCTTCTGTTTTTACAGATTTTCCGACCTCTTGCTAAATGGGGATACATGCAGAAAAAATGTTCACATCATTCAGAAAAGTTGCATTATTATTATTATTGACTTCTCTTTTTGGACTGATTGCAATGGCCAAAGCAGCACAATTGGTCCAACGAGTAGCATACCTGCTGAAACAACAACTTCTAATGGAATCACTACAAAAATAACCGATAGTGGTGTGAGTGTTACTGAAACCACGGCATCACCCACTAGTAGTAAAGATGTCAACATAAACCCTACCCCTGTTGTAGACAGCACGATTAAAGAGAGCTCTCCAACCAGCCTTACCACTGCTACATTAGCGGAATCAACTACAACTATTGGAGGGCTTACGGCAGGAAGTCCAACTTCTAAAAAGATCTTAGAACTGACCACTGAAACAGCAACAAATGACACAATAAGCTATTCGCCAAGCACTTCAATTGTGGTTAGCTCTGCCACAAGCTTTACCGCAAGCTCCACAGCTTCTCCAACCAAAAGCTCCACAGCTTCTCCGACCAAAAGCTCCACAGCTTCTCCGACCACAAACTCCACAGCTTCGCCTACCACAAACTCCACAGCTTCTCCAAATTTCTCTAGTACCCGCTTCCACTGAAGGTGTCACACCAGAATTCACAACATCAAAGAATACCTCCGACATGACTACTACGAATATCTCCAGCCCAGCAACCACTGACAACGGCACAACGCATCCAACCTACACAGGAACCACCTCAGTAGGAAATACTGGAGAGGCAACAAATAGTATGAGTTCAACCGAATTTACTCCAACAAGCAGCTCTACTGACACCAGTGAGCCAACACAAGAAACTACAGTGAATACACATAGCACTGAGAATGTGGCGACGACAAACAGCAGCCAATCAGAAATGTCAGGAAATGATAAAGGTAATGATGTACTCAAATATCACATGGTAAACCTTTATATCAAGTGCAAAATTGCTTTTGCATTGTGGGAAAAGAGAAGCAAGTTACACCCTATCCCATATGTGCAGACTTTTTTTTGTTAAGCCTCAAGTTTGGGATTCAAAGCACTGAGCTCTTGATCAATTGTTGGTCCCCCTGTCTCCTGGGCTGTGGTTCTTTTTCTCTTGGTCCTAATACTGATGGTTACTATTACCTTTGTTTTTTCATTTGAGATTTATCCTTTTCAGGTGTTTTTCGTTGTTCTGTTTTGGTTTGTCCTATCACAGCCTGGATGTGGATACATATGTTCCCCCTTTACTGCATTTCCTTGAAGGCTATACATCTATGTAGACATATTCCTTAGATCTGCAGGTCTTTATATTTGGAATTTTGCCCCTTTATTCTTTTATCTTATTTGTACCTGTTTAAGTTAAGCTCATACACTATATCTGTTACTGCCCTCCTTCCTCTCCCCTTGTATGCAGTGCTTTGTTGCTTCCACTCTTCTACCTCAGGAGGTGGGACGAGTCCCTCATACGGCTTTCAGGGAGCCAAGTCTGAGGTGGTACTGCTGATGGTTGGGCAGCTAGGGTCTTATAGTCTGTACATGGACCAGTTGGGTGCGGCTGTTCCTTCCCCTATCCATTACCCATATGTGTGCATGGGTTGGGTGCTTACATTTCAACTGCTGTATCAGTCTTGCTTAATAGTCACCTATCAGTTGTTTGTCCTAACTGCACATGTGATAGCTACAATTAGCTAAGAATCTCTCATGTTACAGAACAATTGAGATGCAACTCGTATGTTAGGCTGCCTTCACACTTGCAGATGCATCTGCAGCATTTTGCAGATGCATCTGCAAGTATCAGCATGCAGACCGCGGTCCCTATGTTTATAATAGGGCGCACCGCGGTCTGAATGCTCTCATTCATTCCTATATGTGAGCCGTAAGCAGGCGTATGCCTGCTGACAGATCACACTCTCCCGCCCCGCACCTTGGACGCAACATCTCGCGTCCATAGTGCGGGCGGGAGAGTGTGATCTGTAAGCAGGCATACGCCTGCTTACGGCTCACATATAGGAATGAATGAGAGCATTCACACCACGGCCGCGGTCTGCATGCTGATACTTGCAGATGCATCTGCAAAACGCTGCAGATGCATCTGCAAGTGTGAAGCCAGCCTTATTGTGTGCCATATGCACATTGCTTTTCTCAATGGAACAACACTTAAGGGCACCTTTACACGCCGCTACTGGAGGGTGGATACAACCAGCTACTTCACGTGCACGAGAATGCACAAACGGTTGCAAACGGTAATCGCACCACCTTTACACGCCGCCACAAGGTGCGCTACAGTAGGTTACATCTATCTCTAGATACACCGCCGGGTGTCTCAAGTTACCTTCTGTAGCTCACCTTACCTCATTTACACACCGCTACAACAAGCTAATATGGGCGGACCTGGTGCAGCAGGGACAACACACAGGCGTGCCACAATTGTGGAGTACGAGACGTCCGTACGCTGATAGGACAAAGCAAGAACATCACGATTGGGCAGGCATCGCAGGAGGCTGTTTAATACATGACACTCGAGCAATTGTGTAGTGTGACTGGTCAGCTCCTTAAATATGCCTCCCTATGCAGCGACTACCAATCGTAAGGCAGGAGCTTCCTCCAATGATCGCTGATGGGGCGCGGTAACCCGGAGGCTGTGTCACGCCCCAGCTACATACCAGGTACATAGCATGGTGTAGAAACAACCCTTCTGTTGCTTCTTTACACGCCGATACAGGTTGCTACAATCGGCTGTGTAGCCACCTGTTTCAGGGCAGTGCTCGGAAACAGGTGCCGCTACTGCCGGGTGGCTACTACCGTCTTCACACGCCGCTACTACGGGGTATATTGCCGATGCAAGATACATTTCTTGCAAGTAGCTGGTTGTATCCACCCGCCAGTAGCGGCGTGTAAAGGTACCCTAAGGTACCTTTAAGAGTTGAAGACCTTTCTAGTTCTACAAATCTTCACTATTTGCAGAGCTTCTTTTTTAAACTCCTTTTCATATATTTTTTTGCTTTGGCAGAAGTTGGAAACAACACAGGAGTTGTCCTAGGTGCCGTTATTGGGTCTATCCTAGGAATCACACTGGTGTGTCTCACAGCGTACATCCTATGTGGAAGTAAAAAATCAAGTTCCTTTTCACATCGAAGATTATATGAGGACATCAGGAATGATCCAGGTATGCAAACATATTTATAGTATAGTATTTTTATTTTCTAATATCTATCTATGAAATGTAAGCTCGCAACGAAGGGCTCTCCCCCCTCTGTACCAATTTGTCACTACCAGTTTGTTCATTGTAATTATATTTGTGTTTTGTAAGTAACCCCTGCTCATGTACAGCACCATGGAATTATCTATCTATCTATCTATCTATCTATCTATCTATCTATCTATCTATCTATCTAGAAACAAAAGATTCACTGCTGCACTCAATCTAACCAAAAAGTGTATGCTAACAAGCAAATGGTTTGAGAAAAAAATTAAAACATCCGTTTCTTTCTAAAAAACTCAATACTCACTTTTTTATTAAAAACCGGGGCTCTTGGTACACCCATTGGCCAATGTATGCCTGCCCTCCGGCCACTTCTCGGCGGCCCCGGGGTCCGGAGGGTCCTGCGCTGACATCCCTGCCAGATCCTTGTCCGTGGACTCCCTGGTCCTTCTGACCTCATCCTGATCCCTGAGCACCTGGGCTCGGTGGGGGTGCAATCTGCAGCTGGGTGGAGCCAGCCACTCCACCTTGTCTGATATATATACTAGAAAAAAAAACTGCAAAGCACTCGTTACACTGTGCGAGAGGTGCAAGCGGTGTCGCTGGATCAACTAGAAACAAAAGATTCACTGCTG
>JARQOC010000010.1:13991069-14018185 GCA_033576535.1 Allobates femoralis
GTCCCACCAAGCATACACATTGAAGAAAGAGGTAACTAAATGAGATTTTTTTTATCATTTGGAGGGTTGTCTCTGTTATTTAAAAAAACAGATAGACATTTTCCATTTAATTGATACCATCGCATCACTACCAGGGCGGCCATCTTGACTTTTCGTTTTTTCTGGATGACTTATCAAAAAATCACGGGCACACAATATTTTTTTGCAGACTCATTGGAAAACCATAAGAAATCATTATGATTATAAGTGATGTATCTCTACAGCCCACAATTCCCATCAGAAGACGTCAACTGCATTCAGTGAAAACTGTAAAACGATGAAATGACAGTGAAAATAATCTGTATTGTTTTTAAGATTCAAATACATCATGGACAGCTTAAAAAAAAACTAGCATAGATAGAGCTTCCAATGGGTTCTCAGAGTATATATAAAAATAAAAAACTATTTTACACTGCAGCCTTTCTTGGTCAACCACACGGTGTCGTACAACTATAAAAAATACATACAAAAAAATGAACCAGCCAACAGCTTCACATAGTCATAAATTATTGCCAAATTAGATACAAGGCTTGTATCTACTTTGGCATTTTATTTCTCCACCACAGTGGTATCAATAATGTCTGCTCTTTTCCCTTAGTAAAAAAACTCATCAACCACCATCTCCTGCTCTTCTGCACTGTTAAAGCAATGAAAGAGTTAATACAGCTGATATACTTACCAAGTCCGTGTTCTTTCTCCCTCGTGTGACGTGCGCTGCGTCACTTCCGGCCCGCCCCTTATCTTTTGCCCGAATGTGATTGGCTGTTGGAGCCGGTCACATGACTAATTCCCTAGAAACCCGGAAGTGACGCTGCGCCGCCGCACAGCTGGACCGTATAACACGGACCCGGTAAGACTGGTTTCACACTGCAGTTTTTTTCCTGATCAGGTTCCATCCAGTTTGTGTGCTAAAACCAGGAGAGGAACTTGCAGAGAAAAACTATAATTGAAAGATTAACACCTGTTCTAAATTTTGGAGACACTCCTGGTTTTGGACACACAAACCTGATCGAACCTGATCAGGGAAATAACTGCAGTGTGAAACCAGCCTAAGTATAATGAGGATGAATAGCAAAACTTTCATTGCTTTAAGAGGGCGGCCCCGATCCCGAACATGGGGAAATATGAGATCTTCGCCCATCCCTAGTCACAAGCTCTCAATGTAAGTCTATGAGGGCATCATTCTGGCTCTCATATTCACATTAAGAAGTGACTACCGCTCTGCCCAGAAAACACTAGAGTAATCTGGCTATTCACACCTAGCAGAAGAAGACGAGAAAGCCGAGAACAGCAGAAGACAGTAGGTACGACATCGTGCCCGACATCGCTCAAAAGTGATGTGTTCAACGATGTTGAAACAACATCGTTAGTGCGTTGTTGCGTGTAACCGAAGGATTCAACTACAATAATTAGTCAAGTTGGAGTTGACAGGTTTATGAAGATGTTCAAAAACCTGACGATGTCGTTCAAGCGATCTGCTAGCATCGTTCTGTGTGACACCGCGATAACGATGTCATGGATGACTTCGCCCATTCACAGCAATAAGCAGGGATCGTTTGTGGGGTTGGTGAACGATACCTTCTCACAACATCGTTGGTACGTCATCCACGATGTCTAGACGTGTGACATCTCACCAACGATGTTGAAATGATGTAAAAAAAGACCGCGCACCCACGAGATCCTAGCAGACATCGTTCCAATGTTGTGCCATGTAACGGTACCCTTACTCATACTCACCGTCCTATCACTCACACTGTGATGCCTTACTTAGCACATAAATACACAGAATTCACATATGAACATATTAAGTAATACAAATACAAACTAGTGCATCTCAATGAATTAGAATATTATCAAAAATCAATGTCATATTGCCATGTTTCAGGGCGTTTCTGGGAACCCTGATACACGTTAATTAAGGCTGGCTTCACACCACAGTGTGATCCAGTCCGGGGCTGTCCAGGATGACCCAGACAGCCCCGGACCGGATCAGCACACAGAACCGGAGGGCCAAATGTGCCCTCCGGTCCTGTGTGCAGCCGCAGCTGCTGTTTTTTCAAAGCTCCACCACAACTCAGGTAGATGAGCTATACATCCTTCAGCTGCCTTGACCTTGTGGTCATTCCCTTTAAGTAATTCTGACACGTGTAAAAAATGTGTTCTTATCAAATGTCTTATTTGAATTAGATAGAGAAGGCGACATGCATTCTTGTTACTTGTAATGTGATTGTGTTCTGTGATAAAACTGTAAACTGAAAAAGGGTCAAAGAAATAATAGCATTCAGATAGACGCCAAGAAACCGGTGGTGTACTTCACCATTACAGTATGGCTGAAATAGGATCTGTAACTATAACTATTCAGCCAAAACTACAACAATGAACAGTATGTGACACATCTATACCAGGAATGGATGTACGTACTACTGTTCCTACTCTCCATGCTGCACTCCATCGGCATCAAGGACACTGCTCTCTCCTGGTTCTCTTCCTATCTCTCTGACTGCTCTTTCAGTGTATCTTTTGCTGGCTCCACTTCCTCCCCTCTTCCTCTCACTATTGGGGTCCCTCAGGGTTCAGTCCTTGGACCTTTTCTCTTCTCTCTCTACACAGCCCCGGTTGGACAGACCATCAGCAGATTTGTCTTCCAGTACCATCTTTACGCTGATGACACACAACTAAACACTTCTTCCCCTGACCTTACTCCTGCTCTAATAAAGAACACCAATGACTGTCTAACCACAGTTTCCAATATCATGTCCGCTCTCTATTTGAAACTCAACCTTTCCAAAACTGAACTCCTTCTGCTGCCGCCCTCCACTAACCTCCCTAAATATGACATCTCTCTCTCAGTGTGCGGCACCACAATAACGCCTAGTCAGCAGGCTCGCTGTTTGGGTGTTATGTTTGACTCTGATCTTTCCTTCACCCCATATATACAATCTCTCGCCCGCTCTTGCCGCTTGCACCTGAAGAACATCTCTAGAATTCGCCCCTTTCACACCTTGGAAGCCACAAAATTCCCTCACTGTGGCCCTGATTCACTCCCGCCTTGACTATTGTAATTCTCTTTTAATTGGCCTCCCCCGCACTAGACTCTCCCCCTCCCCAGTCCATCCTTAATGCAGCAGCCAGGATCACATATCTAGCTAACCGTTACTTGGACGGTCCTGATATATGCCAGTCATTGCACTGGCTGCCAATACACTATAGGATCCAATTCAAACCGCTTGTTCTCACCCACAAAGCTCTTCACAGTGCAGCACCCCCCTACATTTCCTCCCTCATGTGTATCACCCCACCCGTTCTCTTCGCTCTGGAAGTGACTTTAGATTCACTTCTGCATTAATCCGAAAATCCCACTCCTGGCTTCAAGACTTCTCATGAGCTGCACCAATTCTCTGGAATGCTCTATCCCAAGAAATTAGGTGTATCCACAACTTACATAGTTTCAGGCGAGCCCTAAGAACACATCTTTTTAGGGCGGCCTACCATGATCCCTAGTCAGTCATCTAGACATAGCCTATCCGCTCCACCAGTCTCACATGCATCACAAATGGTTGATGGCCACTTATACTGCTCCAATCTGTTCCCCATCTCCTCAAGTTGACTATACCATCATTGTAAAGAAGCATCTGTAATTTGTGTCACCCCCACCTCATTGTTAGATTGTAAGCTCTTATGAGCAGGGCTGTCATTATTTTGCCCTAATTATTGTATTGTACTATGCTTTGTACTATATTGTATTTTTTGGGGCATTGTATTGTATTTTCTAATAACTGTTTCTTATGATTGTTTAAACATGAAATTGTGAAGCTATATAAGATTATTATTATTATTATTATTACATAAAAATTATTGGGATCCATAGCAAATGTCCTAATGTGGCCCCTTTCTTCCTCTCCAATAGTATTTGGCAGGATAGGTGGAGCCGTGGTGCAGTAACGCAAGGGCATAACACCCAACTTTTAAAGCCGGAGGGAGGGACATGTATTTAGGCACATAAACATTACTTTTGCCCCTAATGAAGCCCCTTAGGGGGCGATTCATCAAAGTTTTTTAAAAACAAGGGCATAACAGTGTGTGGCGACCCCCTTTATGAAACTCATGTAGAGCAGTCGGGTTCACTACTCCACGATGCACTTTGACTGTCTCAATAAGAGGCACCTCTTAATAATTCAGGATTGTCCACTCCAATATTCCCCCTTATCAAAACCAGCAACCAAAACCAGCCCCCATAATGTTTCCCCCCCACTGCGATTCCCCTTTCATGCCCCCAACATACCCTAAACACTGCAAGATACCTCCACAGTGAATTCTCCCACACTATGATGAGCCGACAGTGCCCTAAACACAGTATGATGGTGCCCCAATACCTGACCTGACACACAGTATGGTATCAATACAGTCCCTCCTCACACATTGAGAAGCCGCCACAGTGATACCCACCACACATCGTTCACACACATTATGGGGCCCTAATTAACCCCTAACATAGTATGATCTACTCAAACACCACCAAACAGTATCATGTGCTCACAGTGACACCATCACAGTTCCCCGCACATGTTATAAGGCCTCCAGTGATCTCTCAACAATGTGATATCCCCACAGCCCCCCAAAAAGTTTCATAGCCTCACAATTACTCCCCAAGAGTATATCTTACTCCACAGCCCCCCACCTAGTATGATGGAGTATCAAGGCCTTCACATTACACACTCACACACCGTATGATGGTCAATAGCACCCTATACAGTATGATTTTCCCACAGGCTTGAGACAGTAGGATGCCTTCACAGTAACCTTCCACCAAAATATTATAGCCTGACAGCAACCCCCATTCCATACATTAAAGTAACAGCAGTATATAATGGTCATTAAAAAAAAAAATTCTGGGATTAAAAAAAAAGTTAAAGATAGTCTCTTGGAGACATGGCCATTTTCATTTTTTTCTTTATTTTTTCTTTCAATTACTTTTATTTTATTTTTATGTCTACTTTGCCCTGAATGTACTAAAATATTTAAATAAAAAATTCCCAGTAAAGTGGAATAAGAAAATTAAAAAAAAAAAATGTAATTTTTTTGGAAGGAGATTGTGTTCATGACTTTCACCTGGTTAGAAGCCACTCCTAATGCCCATGCCTATAATAGCCCACCTACAATTTGCCAGTGCCCATGCAGAAAAATATGAAGACTACTGGGACTATGAGTGATGAGACCGAGAGAATGGTTTTGGAACTGATCGCATCAAAACTGTATGGTGTCACAAAGGTGAGGAGTATATATAAAATGCATGATGTCTGCATTGAGACATGGTGGTGGCAGTGACCTTATGCGGGTTTGCATGAGTCCAGCTGATGTCAGGAGCTACATCTCGTTGATGGCATCATGAATTCACATATGTTATATTCTCTGTTCAAAGACATGTTGCTACCATCACTCCATGCCCTTGGTAGACGTGCACTGTTCCAACATGACAATGATCCAAAACACACATCTGTTGCATTTCTGAGCAAGAAGAGTGTGAAGGTGATTCAATGGCCAAGTGTCTCCTGATCTGAACCCAATCGAACCCTTATGGGGAGTTCTGAAGAGACAGGTTGCAATCACTCTCCATCCAGCATCCAGGCTGTCAAAGAGAAGCTTAGGGAAGAGAGGTGTACCACAGTCCGCGCTGCCAAGTTCACTCACATCAAAGAAAACGAGTAGACGATGTCCAGTTCAATCCTTCTTTATTCTCCTACGCGTTTCGGCGCCTAGCCTGGCACCTTCATCAGGGATATTACAGGGTGACTGTTTGATGTAATATCCCTGATGAAGGTGCCAGGCTAGGCGCCGAAACGCGTAGGAGAATAAAGAAGGATTGAACTGGACATCGTCCACTCGTTTTCTTTGATGTGAGTGAACTTGGCAGCGTGGACTGTGGTACACCTCTCTTCCCTAAGCTTCTGGTTTCGTCTTCACGTTTGTGTGAGACCGGTGGAAGTCCAGCAGCAGCCATCAGGATATTTATCCAAACAGGTCTACAAACCAGTTGTGGGTCTCACAACTGGAATAGGTGAGTGGTTCACTTTTCTCACCTTAACACAAGCTAGTGTCTAGTGATAAGGGCACTATTGCGCCTCTTGTCCCCCCCCCTCTTCTTTCAGGCTATCAAAGAGGTCATTCTTGAAGAATGGAAATAGAAAGGTGTTGCAATAAGTCATCAACTTATGTATTCCATGCCTTGAAGTCTTGGTGCTCTTCTTTAAAATGCTAGATGTAATAGTTTTTGATGTGGGGTGTATTCATGTTTTGCATTAACTAGCTTGAGTAAAACTAAAGATTTTGTAATGAAAAGTATATTATTAACATTACTTTCATGTTATGGGTGAAAACAAATTCTATAAACCTCAGTTTTATCAATACTTTGGAGATTATTTCTGTGTTCAGTGAGATATTGATTATTATCTTCAGGCATTTAAGGTTTAAAGAGGACCTGTCACCCCCCTGGTGCTATGATAACTGAATGCAGCACTGAATGCAGGGTGTCTGCTGCATTCAGGAAAGTGTTCCCCCATGTTTCTAGCCCCCCTGGAAGGTTTTAAAAAGACTTTAGAAAGTGTAAAGATATGGAGTCCAGAGGGACTTACTCAGTATGGAGTCCTCGCTGCTGCCTGGTGTCTTCCCCGCCTCCAGCCCTCTCTGTGCCACATCCAGCCCTCAGCGATGACACATACTGGATGCTGAACAAGAGAGGGCTGGAGGTGGCACAGAGAGGGCTGGAGGTGGGAAGGACACCAGCAACAGAGATGACACAGAAGGCTGAACAAGAGAGGGCTGGAGGTGGCACAGAGAGGGCTGTAGGCGGAGAGGACACCAGCTACAGCGATGACACATACAGGAGGATGAACAAGAGTGGGCTGGAGGTGGCACAGAGAGGGCTGGAGGCGGAGAGGACACCAGCAACAGTGATGACACATATAGGAGGCTGAACAAGAGAGGGCTGGAGGTGGCACAGAGAGGGCTGGAGGCGGAGAGGACACCAGCAACAGTGATGACACATACAGGAGGCTGAACAAGAGAGGGCTGGAGGTGGCACAGAGAGGGCTGGAGGCGGAGAGGACACCAGCTACAGCGATGACACATACAGGAGGCTGAACAAGAGAGGGCTGGAGGTGGCACAGAGAGGGCTGGAGGCGGGGAGGACACCAGTTACAGTGATGACACATATAGGAGGCTGAACAAGAGAGGGCTGGAGGTGGCACAGAGAGGGCTGGAGGCAGGGAAGACACCAGCAACAGTGATGATACATACAGGAGGCTGAACAAGAGAGGGCTGGAGGTGGCACAAAGAGGGCTGGAGGTGGTACACAGAAGGCTGGAGGTGGGGAGGAGGGCAGACACATAAAGGAAGCTGAACAAGAGGTGGGCTGGAGGCGGGGAGGACACCAGGGAGGACTCATTATTGAGTAAGTGCCTCCGAGCTCCTTATCTGTACACTTTATAAAATCTTTTTAACAACTTACAGGGTGGCTAGAAACATGGGTGACCCCTTCCCTGAATGCAAGAGACATGCTGCATTCTGTGCTGTCTTCAGTTAGCATAGCACCAGGGGGGTGACAGGTCCACTTTAAGGTAAATTGCTCCCAGAGCTCCAGCTCTCTGAGGCCCCCTAGCATATGGGGTTCTTTGTTCAATTGTTTACCCCGCAACACTGGCACTGTTTAGTGGTCACTCATTACGGGGACAGACTCTAGAATCCTACAATAATAGATTACACTGGCTCATATTGTAGTTCAGCGATATTTTATTGGATTTATAGCTTTGCTTTCATTAGCGTAACTTCAAGCCCTGGGGCCCCGATGCAAAAGCTCCAATGGGGACCCCAATTATTGCAAATCTTTAATAGTATTAGTCTTTTTTTATGGGCCAAAGGGACTTTTGGGGCCCCCTAGGCTTCAGGGCCCAGGTGCGATCGCAACACCTGCACCTGTTGTAGTTACGCCATTGTTTTAATAAAAAATAGGTTAAGTATTAAAGGACTGACCAAAGATAACTAACCAGTTAGGCTTTTCTGATTATATGGTCTTATGATTTTATGTTGGCATTTTTAGATGTTATTTATGTTTGGAATGAAGCTTCATATAATTTATGACACATGATAATCTAGACTATGTATTAGATACAGATAGCGCTGAACTATAACAACTATTTGAATACTGAGTCCTCACTTAATGTTTATGAGCAGGTTTCGGGAAATCAACTTCCCTTTATCTGCTCTCCCTATGATATGAATCAGCCCTTCCTTAAAGGGACTGATATAGAAAATTGCTCTGTATTAGGGAATTTCTCTATCTCCTAATATAAACTAGGTCACCTACAAGCTTACACAAAGCATTTTACTAGGGTGTGATCCTTCCTGGGCTGTGAATATGCTTATCATTTGTAAAATTCTGCTAAAATAATGAGAAACAATCACGAAACTTATTTAACCCCCCCTGGACTCAAACCAACAAATGTCAACATTGCAAGCAAGAGCTAAAGCTGAGAGCCAGACTTTACAGACGTCCCTGCCAGGATGTGCATACTTGAAGCTCCAGTGCAGGCTCTGACTCCTCAGGCATATTATACTGGTACATAGAGATACATTGTGTATAACAGTGTATTTCTATGTGCCTGTATTCTGAAGTGAGAACAAAAGAAAGTTTTTTTTCTTTTTTTTTAACATAACAACAAATAATAAAAGATAATTACAATACTGACAGTTTAATACATCTTTTAAACAAATTGGAAACATCACAAATCAGCAAAAAACAGACGTATTTGGTGTCCCTGTAATCATATCAAAATAATTGAAAGCATGGCACGTCAGGGTTAGTTAGGGTGCTCTAGAAGGATCCAATCTGTAATGCAAATAAAGTAGTAACCAGGCGCTCCAATTAGGTGCAATAAGTGGTTTATTTGGAATAGCAGAAAATCCAGTGCATGAAGATGTTTCGACCTTACAATTGAGCTTCATCAGTTCACATACTGGTATAGGAAATCTGCCTAGAGGAGTGGCATGTACATTGAAACAAGTGATGACCACCACTATTGTTACAGGTGCTTATTACAATAACAGTACACTGATGTCCCTCTTTCTGTCTTCAAAAATTGGTAGGTATGCAACTGGTCAAGTTATCGCTTATCCAAGAAAATGCCCGTCTGACCATGGGGACCCCCGCAAATTATAATGAGTTTCTAAGTTAATAATAACTTATTAATAGCTAATACGTAGTCAGTATACCTCTTCTCTGCCTGTTTCTACTGTTTTGTATTTTTTCGCTACTAAAGCGCTGTAAATGCAAGTAGCGCCCACACGGAACAGCAGGGGGCGCTAGTCTTGACTATTCTATTGGCAGTACACATGAATCTAGAGCTTGTTGTGGTACATTTCAGCTGGTATCACTCACAAAAGAGGTGGCGGTTGTGCATTATTATTAGTGCACTATTGTATTGTTCCCATACAGGAAAGCTCTAGGAAAAACTGATGTCACAGTGGGCTAGGGAGGTGATTAATAATGCCACACCGCGTTATTAACAGTGCACCAGTCTCTCTACTCATGTAAGGAAAAACAGGTTCATCAACATTTGCTATAGGGAAAAACAATGTGAGGCCAAGTATTATTTTTCAACACTTTTCTGAAGCCGGGCCAAATTTGTGCCATAACTTCATGTTTTTCAATGTTTTTATACCCGGAAATCTTCTTTGCTCCGTTGGTCTAGTCCAGTGATGGCGAACTCCAGGCCTCGAGTGCCACCAACAGTGCAGGTTTTCAGGATTTCCTCAGCATTGCACAGAGGTTGGAATTATCACTTGTGCAATATAAGGAAATCCTGAAAACCTGCACTGTTGGTGGCACTCGAGGCCTGGAGTTCGCCATCACTGGTCTAGTCTCTCCGCTCTTGTTAAACTACTAATCCCAACATGCACAGACGGTCACCCGATAGCTTGTAATTTACTGCACATGCTGGGAGTTGTAGTTCACGTTCAGTCATTGGGGTTGTTCTTCAGCTGGAATCAGTCACATCAATCCACTTCAGTTATGCAGATTTTTAAATGTAGTCACCCCCCCCACACACATACACATTGCAATATATTGCTAAGTATAGGAGAAATGGGTCCTATGGTGATGTCACGACCATGTGACCAAAATGGGTGGAGCTAAGAAGGCCTGAAACAAAGGACATGTAGGATTAGCTTCACCCATTATGGTTACATGGTCGTGACATCACCACATGCCCTAAACCCATTTCTGATATCCTTAGAACCTGCAGTTATAGCAATATATTACAACTAGATAGTGGGCCGATTCTAACACATCGGGTATTCTAGAATATATATGTAGTTTATTTATAAAGATTTAAAAATAATGCAACGAATAGATAGGATTTTCCCCAATCAGCGATGCAGCTTTGTCCAATATATCTGCACGTGAGACACCTCGCCAGCGATCAGTAAGGTGCCATCACACTTGGCGACGCTCCAGTGATCCCGACAAACGATGCAACCAGGTAGGGATTGCTAGAGCGTCAGTACATGGTCGCTGGTAAGATTGTCACACTGAGCGAGATCACTAGCACCGGTCAGGGTACTTCTACTGCGAGCAGCCGGTCATCTCCCGGCTGCGTCGCCGCTGATCTCCATGACAGGATCAGCGATCTCACAACGGGGCCTGGTTGCTGCTGCATGTCACACTTAGCGAGATCGCGAGCGCCGGTCGGAGTACTTCTGCTGCAAGCAGCTGGTCATCTCTCGGCTGCATCGCCGCTGACCTCCGTGCGGCAGGAGATGACCCGCAGCTACCGTCGGGAGATCAACAGTCAGCGCCGCTGACCCCCAGACGGTAGCGGTGGCGTGCGTGGTTCAAATCCCTGTAAAAAAGGTAGAAGATCCGGTATCGTCAGAAACGATTATAATTCTTTATTCTAAGTATAAAATCATCACAGATGATCCCCCATAGGGGAAAAACACTGACGCATTTCGGAGCGAACTACTTAATCAGTAGTACCAAATCCCTGTGGCAATTTGCAGCCGGACTGCACCTGTCACTGATTGGTCGCCACGCTCAGCGGCAACCAATCAGCGATGCGGGATTTCCGTTACAGACAGACAGACACCATAAGGAGATTATATAATAGGATGCAGTGGCGTGTCTATGTTTAAAAATCGGCATTACAGAAGCGGACTGATGTGACTGATACCAGCTGAAGCCCCACTCCGATGACTGAACGTGAAGGTTCCCTAGTACAAACAGCTAAGCATCAAAACTGCTTCTTATGATAAATACATGGATTTATTTCTAAACCAGGTTAGTGATGCCCCAGTGCATGATCAAAAAAAATTAGGGGCATTTAAAAAACAAAAAAGGATATGACAAATTCCTTTTAATTTGTCCAGTACTATAAATCTTCAGAATAGGTGATAACATACTGATCAGAGGAGGAGGTGCGACCACTGAAACCAACACCAATTGGTAGAATTGGAAGTTTGCATCCCCAACGAGGAACATTTAGAACTTTGTAGGCTGCCGTCAAACTGCATAGTTTTCACATCCGTGTGGTTCCTTGAATTTCCACGACCACGCGGACAGGCCCTGATCTGTGCTAGCGGATGCCAAATGATGTCCATGGACCATTTTGTTAATCATCAGTTAGTAAAGATAGGGGTGGGAGGAGCTATACCTTGCTTCTGAGCATGATCAGTACAGCAAAACGGATCTGTTTCATGTATCCGTGTTAAAACAGATAGACACAGATCAGAAATTTAGCAGTGTGAAAGAAGGCATATTTTCTCCGGGAACTTTTATCCTTGTTATAAAATGGGGTGGTTTGTCATAAACCCAACCATTGTTCCATTCATTCTCTATGGGCTCTCTATGGGCTGCCAGAAAAAGCTACTGCATGCACATTGCCACTCCATTCTATCAGGCAGCGGCGTATCTAGGGGGGTGCAGCCGGATCCTTTGCCCCGGGCGCAACTCAGAGGGGGCGCCAGCGTGCCGCCGCATGCCCACGCCGGCTTCTCCGCTCCGTCCTGCAAATTTTGCACATACGGCGCTGCGCGTGCACAATTGAACCCCTGCTGGTCCGCCCCCTGGCAGCAGTTCCAACCCCCGGGTCACGGTGCGCTGCAGCTGACGTCACCCGGCACGCGGCACGCAGTGAATGCGCGCGTACATTGAAGTCGGACAGAGAAGACCATGGCAGGCTGCACCAGGCGAGGGCACTCAGCTGCCCGGGGGATTGTGCTCACCAGGCACCAGAGACCGTGATAGGAGCTGCGGCTGGGCCGTCACCATGGCTCTCCTCCATAGGTTCTTCAGCAGGCGGATCACCTGCAGCCCTGAGCCCAGGACAGGTACCAAGGAGGGCGCTGTGTTCAGGTGATTATACGGGCTGTGCTCCATGGTGGGGGGGGGCGCCAAAATAAATCTTTGCCCCGGGTGCAAGAAAACCTAGTTACACCGCTGCTAACAGGGATAAAAGATCTGCTGGTTGCAGTGATTGGAGCCCCACAGATCAACAAGTTATCACTGGACAATCCCTTTAAGTGACAAAACAGCAGAGTATGAGCCAGCCATAGACATATAAACTTGGGATGAGTTGGGATCTCTGATCTCATAGCGCTATCAATCATAAATTTATGTCATATCTCAATGATGCCATCACTTTATAAAATGGGAAAACTCCTTGACGATAAAATTGACTTACCCCATATTGCCATGAATATAGCAAAGAACACCGTGCCTCCATTATCAAATAAGTGAGTGACCTGAGAATAGAAAAGCAGAAATGTCACCAACACAAGGCAACCCAGCGTCCTCAGGGTCCACATACATATCTGCATTGAGGTTGTCACAGACAATCTGAAATGTGTTGTTTTATTTCCCACTGGTGAGTTGTTCTTATAAGTAGAGCCCGTTCCCTGCTCCACAGATTTGTACCTTGTAATAATGCCCAGTTTGTGCCAGATCGGAAAGTCATTGAACGTATAATTTGATCTAAAAGTTTAATAACGACATCGTCCAAAAGTAAATGGTATAGATCAGAAATATTCCAAAGTTATGAGTTCTGTCCATAGACACCGATATAGTTACCTGTAGTGACCAATTATACTCCATCGGTCAGCTTGCACTTCGTTAAAGATTGATTTGGATCCCATTGAAGGACTTTGTGTTTTCTGCATGCCGTAGTTTGTAGCTTGTCTGTTTCTAGAACATCTACAGCTGTCTATGACTCAACCGTTTCTGATTCCAGAATGGCAAGTCTGCTTTGTTGTGGCGGACCCTACGCAACGTTGGTTGCATCTCTGCATAACTTAACAACTTGGGTCGGAGGAAACACTTCCAGTTGTCATACCATTTTTGTAAAATCTGAAAAACGTAAGAATGGCTGGCACTATTTGGGGTTGTACAGGCCACCTGATGGGTACTGATTGACCATGGACTTAATTACATCTTTTTAAGTTCATTAGTAGAGATAAGTGGACTCATGGAAGTTTAGTTTCTGGGGGTTCAGACAGACTTTATATAAAGTTCTGTTCTGGACCTGAACCTCATTGGAAGTCACTGATTGGGCAGTTTGTCTCTGTGCCCACATACATTCAGGCACTTCCAGGAGAGGGACGGTAGGGATTTGTCATATTCTGTCTTGGTGCACACTACATCCGATGACGCTAATTTTATCCCTAGTGCAGCCATTCAAACACTGCAAGCATCTCGAACTGGGTCGAGCACCCAGTGTACCCGAGCACCGAGTGTACCCAAGCAATGCAACAGGGGCGAACCTACCGTGGTGCAGCTGGTTCAGCTGTACCAGCACCCCGACCGGCTAGGGGGCCCCTCAAGCACCTGTAGGGGGCCCTGCACAGCCGCCGCTCATGACCCTGTGTCAGAGGAGAGGAGGTTAACTGAGGGAAGCTTCCTGCTTCCCTTGGCTGTTCCCGTCCCTCCTCTCCTCTGCCGCCCCGGCTCCCATACATGCAATGCGCGGCTCGGCGCAGGTAGGAGCCGCTTGCAACCCCCCCCCCGCTCCTCTCCTACAACTGCTAGCACCCCCCCACACTACTCACCAGCATCTTGAGGGGCTAAAGTATTACTGCTGCACCAGGGCCCGCCAGGCTCAAGTTCCGCCACTGCAAAGCAATATTCACTCCAGTGATTTGGGTACGTAAAGCACCCGAACACTGAATTTTTTGTAAAATCTGTGCTCAGTTCGAACACCGAAATTCAAAGTTGGGTTTGCCCATCCCGATTCATTAGTAAATTAATATGGAGGTTACCAGACAGGGCTGGAGCCTGAAAAACTTGAGAATCACACACTTATCCCTTCTGAAACAGAAATGTGGGAGGCATGGTGGAGGAAAACACAACATAACACATCTAGTGCTCCTTGTTATCAAGATTCCTGTGGAAACACTTTGATCCCCATTACTATGTATATTATCTGTGAGCTATGTGTACTGGAAACCAACTATAGGATTACTGAGCTACGGGAGCAATGAAATAGCCTGAAAACAAGCCATCCGCTGTATCTGCAATCTGCTTTTCTGCAATCAAACTGCCGCTTGCTGACAGCAAAGTATATTGGTAACCCAATATCATTAATCATGTATCCAGGGCTCATCTGCCTTACAGAGAAGGACCCATATTATACTTTCTCATGGAACAATCACAACCTGCAATGTTCCCAATTCATAGATTGTATCAATTACTAATATGTGAATCCGTAGATAAATCGGTGAATAGGGCTGAATTTCCACTAATTGCAACTACTGGTAATAGTTCAAAGTTACTTTAGCTGAGAGATAAGGAATCAGTCACATCAAAGAGAGCCAGGTTTCCCCCTGGTAATGTGCTTCTGTAGATACATGATACAGTTTGTTATATTGGTCGTTCCCTGCCATTATAGACACTTGAATAAAGATGAGAAAAAATGAACCGTAAAGTTTGGGGGTCCGTACCGAGCACACTACTACCTGCTGGAACAACTGCACCCATATGGCCCAGCCACAACGCAGCATTGTGTATTGTATGGCCCAGCCACACACAGTTGCTGTGTGTGGCTGGGCCATATGGGTGCAGTTGTTCCAGCAGGTAGTAGTGTTGAATGCCATAACAGTCCGCCTTCTGAGATAGGGTTAATGCAAGAGGCTGGACATGCACTATGCACCCTATATGAGTCCCATTGTGTTTGCAGGACAACCAGTGGTCACTCCCTCTGTGAGCAAGGAGGTTGCTAGTGATTGGGGCTGGTGTCCCGCATTCATGATGCCTTCATTTATAACCTGGGCAAAGCTGGACCTCGAAAACGGACTTCTCAGGAAAGTCAGTGTTGCTGTTCGGGTTTGGCCAGGGAGCTGCAAAAGGAAGCAAAATGGTAATTAACCTGTTAAATCATACTTACTGCTCTTCCATGCCGCTCTCACACTTGCTTCTGTGTTGGCTCATTGATCCTTATACATATTCACTGCATTCCCCCTTTTCCACCCTCTGTGATTGGTAATGATTGTTGGTAGTCAGACACCCTCTGAGACAGCATCTATGATTGGTTACTGTTCATACACACACACTGATATAAAAATAACTAAATAATTTTTAAAAAAATGAGTGTGAGGTAACCCCGACTTTTTGATTTTCGGCACACATAAAGCAGACAGCTGGGACTGGCATTCTCAGCCTGGGAAGGCCCATAATTATTGGGCCCCTCAGCTACTCCAGAATTTGGCACATTCATTAGAATGAAGGTGAAGCAGTGAATATGTATGAGGCATAATGAGCGGACCTGGAAGCAACTTTGACAGCAGGTAAGTATTATTTAACTGTTTAATCACCACTTTGCTTCCTTTTGTATCCTCATAGCCACCATGTTATAGCTTAAGCTTGGGTCCCTATAGACTTGTATGGGATTCAAGCTCAAGTTCAGTTCAAGTCCCAGACTTTCTTAAAGTCTAGCTGGATCTGCCAAACCCAAACATCTGCAGGTTTGCCTCTCTCTACACATGAACACTCAGCCAAGCCAAGTATGCATGGGTTGGAAATGCTGCCAGCAGAATTAGAGTTCGGGTGACAGCTTTCTAAACTCTATGGGCACCTTTAAAGTACATCTATTGCATTGCAAAAAATACTCAGGCATGTGATTTCCAACAGTCTCCAAAAAAGTTCTGGAGTTTCCACTTATTTATACCTGTCATGTACTGTATGTAGGTGTTCTGGTTATAAATGTTGGAACTTCTTACATTATTATAGAAGACTAGTAAAAAGGCCCGATGCAATTGCATCGGGAGCGCGGTGAAATGAATTGTGTGTATACAGGCGGGTGAGTGGCTAGCAGAGTATACATGGGGCTCTGTGGGTAGCAGAGTATACAGGCGGCTCTGTGGGTATCAGAGTATAGAGGGGGCTCTGTGGATAGCAGAGTATGATGTGGCGGGAGGCTGGAGAGGTGAGGAGAGCAGAGGCTGGAGGGGTGAGGAGAGCAGAGGCTGGAGGGATGAGTAGAGGTGAGGCAGGAGGGGTGAAGAGAGGTGAGGGTGGAGGGGTGAGGAAGGTGAGGGTGGAGGAGGCTATGAGTCTGGAGGAGGCTGTGAGGATGGAGGAGGGTGTGAGGATGGAGGAGGGTGTGAGGATGGAGGAGGGTGTGAGGATGGAGGAGGCTGTGAGGCTGGAGGATGCTGTGAGGCTGGAGGAGGCTTTGAGGCTGGAGGAGGCTTTGAGGCTGGAGGAGGCTGTGAGGATGATGAGGCTGTGAGGATGGAGGAGGCTGTGAGGATGGAGGAGGCTGTGAGGATGGGGAGGCTGTGATGGAGGAGGCTGTGAGGATGGAGGAGGCTGTGAGGCAGGAGGAGGCTGTGAGGCTGGAGGAGGCTGTGAGGATGGGGAGGCTGTGAGGATGGAGGAGGCTGTGAGGATGGAGGAGGCTGTGAGTATGGAGGCTGTGAGGCTGGAGGAGGGTGTGAGGATAGAAGAGGGTGTGAGGCTGGAGGAGGCTGTGAGGCTGGAGGAGGTTGTGAGGCTGGAGGAAGCAGTGAGACTGGAGGAGGCAGTGAGGCTGGAGGAGGCTGTGAGGCTGGAGTAGGCTATGAGGCTGGAGGAGGCTGTGAGGCTGGAGGAGGGTGTGAGGATGCAGGGGGGAGTGTTAAATGCTTATACTTACCCTCCAGCGACCGCTCGCTGCTGGGAGTAGTATCAGCCATTGTGCTGATAGGACCTTACATGATGTCATAATGACATCAGCGTTCGGCGGTGTGATTGGGGCGCTCGCGGTCATGTGACATATCACATGGCCGAAAGCAGGCCAATCAGAGCGCCGAACGGTGATGTCATTGTGACATCATGCAAGGTGCTATAAGCACAATGCGTGCTTTGTTAACTCCGGGCACCACTGTGACGGAATGTGGCTGTGAGCGGTGGGGGAGCATGAAGATGTAGCGGGTGAGCGGCGGGTTGTGGGTGGAGGGGGCAGTGTTTGGGGTGTGATGGAGTGTGGTCTTCGGCGGCAGTATTTTTGGGCTTCTGGCCAGCGGCTCACGATGGCGCATGCGCGCCATAGCTCGCAGGGCGCGTGATAGCGGCACAGTGGCCGGAAGCCCAAAACTGCAGATTATGTATAGAGATAACAGAATTCATAGCTGCATAATGTGTAAAGTCATCCCCGTATCTACCCAGCTTAGTCACACCCCCAACAAGCCTTGTGTTCTCTTGAGAATTTACACACCCAGTGAGATCTGTCAGGGTTCAGAACATTAACTCGTTTCTTATTCTAACACAGTAAACGTTACTAATGCAGTTTTTACTTCGAGGTCAAAGATCTCCAAATACCGAACTTTAAAGTATGGATCTAATGTACATGGTGCAAGATATACAAAAGAACCATTCAAAGCCTCAGCCAAATTTATAAAAACACATAAAACTATACAGATTCTTTGATTAGTGACATACGCCAGTACCAGTGCACAACTAGACAGGCTCATCGGGGTCTGGGAATGGCTAGTAAGTCAGTGGTCCCTTATTTAACTGCTGGAGTTACCATATACTTATATACTTGTCTTAAAGAGGACCTGTCACCCCCCAATTGATGTGAATCTAAGTGCAGCACTGAATGCAGCATGTATGCTGCGTTCAGTCAAGGGGTCCCCCATGTGTTTGTGAATCTTGTACCGCAAGATATAAGCTTTTTAAAACTTACAGTTAGAAGCCATGGAGGCTGTCCCGGGTGCTTGGAGCCACCTCGCTCCACGGCTGCATTTACATACATAGTAACATAGTATTTGAGGTTGAAGGAAGACCTTAAGTTCATCTAGTTCAACCCTTCATGCCCCCTGCGTCTCTGCGCCGCCTTGTTTACAGCCGTTGCCGCCTCCCTCCTGCCAGTCAATTGTTCCTCCCCTGCGCCTGCCACTCCTTGTGACGCTTGACACAGGTGCAGAGCAAGGTATCGCTTCTTATGGTTGCGGGCGCCTCTCCCGCCTTCTGTGGTGATGTCAGCTCCTTTCCCTGCCCTGTTATGCTATGGAGCAGGGCGGGGAAGGAAGCTGACATCAGAGCGCCTGTCCTGCCTCCTGCGGTGACGTTCTCTCCTTTCCCCACCCTGCTCCATAGCATAACACGGTGCAGGGCGGGGAAAGGAGAGAACATCACCGCAGGAGGTGAGAGAGGCGCCCGGGAACCGCAAGAAGCGATACCTCGCTCTGCGCCTGCTTCAAGCTTCACAAGGAGGCGCAGAGGAGCAAGATTTGACTGGCAAGAGTGAGGCAGCAACAGCTTTAAACAAGGCGGCACAGAGATGCAGGGGGTGTCAAATGCAGCCATGGAGCGAGGTGGCTCCAAGCACCAGGGCCAGCCTTCATGGCTTCTAACTCTAGGTTTTAAAAAGCTTATATCTTGGAGTATAAGCTTCACAAACACATGGGGGAGCCCTTGACTGAATGCAGCATACATGGTGCATTAGGTGCTGCACTTAGATTCACATCTATGGGGGGGTGACAGGTCCTCTTTAAGTAGTAGTGCTCGGGAGTTTATTGTAAGGTTACCTTTGCATATATGCAGCTCTCATTCAGCCTCTGGAGTGTGCAGTTCTTCTCACACATCGGACACATGATAGTTTCATTCGCTTCACAGATCTCTATACTAGAGTAAGAACAGAACATAAACAATATAAATAATTATTTAGCTAGCATAATGAATAATAAATCCAGGACTATAGAGATGGGAAAAGCCCATAAGTGAGCTTCAAAGCGGCATACATGTGCATTTCTCCCACAGTTTTCCCTACTCGTCTATACACTGACGCTAAGTTCCCATCAAAAGCATTGAGCTGCGTTTTGAATGCAATGCAGTTTTCAGCTGCGCTAACGCTAGAAAATGCTAGCCTTAACGCAGCTAAATGCATCCCATAGCCTTATACGGGAAGCCCATTGCAAATGTAGTCACTGTAAAAACGCATGCATTTTCACCCAGCGCAATAGGAAGCATTGCAGGCTCCAAAACTCCAAAACATGTGGGAGGGATTAATAAAGGCCATCATTGCATGATAACCGTGTTTTTCAACCTGTTTCATAGTGAGCAACGCGAATCCAGCAAACACTGTCCGGTCCCTTCTGTTTTATTAAGCTGCAAACTTTGGCACTATAACGACAGTCCATCTTGATCTTTGCTTTAGAGGATATTCTCTTTTTGTGTATCCCAGTGCTTACTAGAATAGAAGGACATACATAATACCTATTTACCTATTGCAAAAGTGTTTATGTGGGTGTTGAAAAAAAGCTGCAAAGTAATGGCGGGTTTCCACGCCGCGATATCGGCGTCCAACTCCGATCCAACTTTTGTGGACACATTGTGCAACATCGCTGGTGAGCTGTCACACGTCTAGATATCATGGACATCTCACTAACGATGTTGTGAGCAAGGATCGTTCGCAGACACCGCAAACGATCCCTGCTCACTGCTGTGAATGGGCGAAGTCGGCCGTGAGATCGCTATTGCGGTGTTACACCGAACGATGCCGCAGGTTGCTTAAGTTGAAGTTGACCGGTCTTCCTGCATGCAGGAAAATCTGTCAACTCCGACTTGAACAACTATCGTTGTTGAATCGTGCGTTTACACGCAACAACGATGTTGTTTCAACATCGTGCCTGACGTCACTTTGGAACGATGTCGGGAGCGATGTTGAAACGTGTAACGGAGCCTTTACACACACAGATAATTGTGCAGAGATTGTTCACAGATCTCCGGTTGCAGTGAAATCATGGACACATTGTTACATTGTACACCGTCACAAAATAGAACAATGAGTCCATGATTTCACTGCAACCAGAAATCTGTGAACAATCTCTGCACAATTATCTGTGTGTGTGACTGGGCCTTTATACACAGTTTTTGAAGGAACTTCAACAGGGAGGTTGTTCCACACATCTTGGAGAACCAACCCAAGATCTTCAGTGTATACTCACTTCCAGGTCTCCTTTTTTACTTTGAATATAGTTCTTAATAACATTGGTTGTATTTTGGGGTCATTCTGCTGCACATTAAATTTGAAGTCAATCACACGTTTTCTTGATTGTGTTGTATGGTGAATGAGTATCTGTATTTCTTAGCATTGAGGACGCCATTAATCTTGATCAAATTCCCATCTGCATGTGCTGCAATACAGCCCTAAGCTTGGAAGGTCCCTCCACCATGTTCACTGTTCCTATAGATGCTCATTATTGTATCACTCTCCAGCTCTTCCGTTGTTGCCAAATGTTTCACGTTTTGACTCCTCGGCACTGCCGCCACTTTGCTGCACCGCTATTCCTATGGTTTCATGCACAGTTGAGACACTTGGACTTGTTTTCATGTCAATGGTTTGATTTGACTGAAATTCTTTCATGAAGATCATTTCTGATTAGACTTCACCTAGCAGTAGATAGACGTAGCTGGGTCCCATGGTTTCTACCAGTTCTGATCTAGCCAGAATCCTACTCCACACTGATGAGGGGCCACACCCCGAAACAGCTGTCTGTGGATGGATACCTGGCCTTGGTATTCCCTTGTCATATCTTTAAGCTTGTAAAGAGCTGGATATTGACTCAAAGGGCCACTTAATATGGTGGTTATGGTGTTCTCCTCAAAGAGCCACCCCATGGCTAGGTCCTTCCCTGGATGGATATCTGGCTAGTCCTGTGTTGAGACTCCTATACGAGGCTCCACAGACTGTATTTGCAGTTCTGATCTGATGGCACTGATGGACATCTTCTAATATGCCATCAGTTTCCATAGCTGGTCTCTGCATCTACGGTCTTCAACATTGCCCGTTTCCAGGGGTCCTCAATGCTGAGAAATACAGGCAGATACTTATTTAGCATGCAATGCCGTCAAAAAGGCATCTTATCGGTTTCCAATATATTTTACAGCAGGACAATGACTCCGAATCTAACAAAGGGCGTTCACGCCAAATATTGATGTGATTCAGATTTCACTCTTGCTCACTTACATTGCTTCTCGTTAAGTCATAAAATTAAACTATTAAACACATATTTATGTAAAGCATTCTAACTTTGCAGAATTTTTTGTACACTTGCTTAAAACCTTTGGACAGTACTTTACATCCTTTGCACTCATTCCCAGTGGTTATGTAATGCTTGCATTTGCATGGTCTATGATGAATGGATCATACGTAAAATAATATACAGACTACTTACAATAAATCACTCAGTTTGACCAAGAGGCCATGCCAGAACATTCATAGTAAACTCTCTTACTCTGATAGCCCTGATTCTAAAATCCTCTTAACAGGTATTACCTCTGAGACTACAGTGGCAATTTCTCCGCACAATGAATATTAAACTTTAGTTCATGGATCATGGCACGCATTGAGTGACGGTGAGCCAGAGGCACAAAGCCCTGGCAGGTCTCACCTTACTTGGCTGGAGTCCATAGTAAATAATCCATAGAGAAACACAAACAATCCGACAAGAGCTGCTGGAATCAGCATCCCGGTATACCAGCCCAGCCATGCAAAGTACAAGCCAATCTTCTCACCAAAGTACCTCCTGCACAATAAGACAAACATGAAAACAAGTCATCAGGACTAAATCCACGTATTGCACTAGTCAACACATTTTCACAATAGTCATGTTACTGAATAAAATTAGACATTTCTTATGGATTTGTATGTGCTCAACTCAAATATGAGTCAAAATGCAAAATTTTCTCTACATTTTTAGCAATCTGCAATTATTGTTTACACCACAAAATGCAGCCAATAGTAATAGGTAAATATGGACTATGTCTTATATTGCTTTGCCTATTAACGTTTCGGGAGCTCCTCTGGGGAGTGGCCAGCTGTGGTCATGGTTGTGGGCCATTTTCCCGGTATCTTTGTTCCATTGTTGCGATATCTTGATGGAAACATTCGCCATGTTCATCACTAACCATACCACAGTGTCAGGAAAGAAATCCAGACGGGAATGAAGGAAGTGGATCTTAAGAGACATATTTCAGCCATGTTTCTGCCTTCTACTAGCTCATTATAGGTTTCTGTCCTAACATTCCAGAGACATTTGTAGACACTAGATGAAAGCTGTGTTGCACATGTAGCGCAACATATATGGGGTCCCAAGGTTGTCCTGGTCACCCATCCTGCATCAGTAGTAAAGATGATATTCCTTCTTCACTTGAGAAGTGATACTTTTCTTTTGGTTGGCAAATGTCACTTTCCCACAAATATATCAAAAATTGTCCATGTTAGTAATGTGCTTTTGAGGCCTTAGTGTTCTGTATTGTAACTAAATTGATAAAATTATAACAGTTTTATGTTACAGAAACTTAAACTGTATCTCATAAAGTCTAAAATAATTTCAATGCTCAACTGTTCTGACTGGCCTTTATAAAACACACAGCTCACTTCAGCAGGCACCTGGCAGTAGTACTACATTGCATCAGAAAATGATGCAATGCACTCTGCATGATGTGTGCATGATAATATTGTGCAATGTGATTCAAAAGTACATAATTTCAGACATATTTAGGATGTTGTTACAGTCCTACTGGATACATTTACATGGTGAAACAGAAAATGCAAAATTGGGAGCCAATACCCATGTTTCACGGTCATACTTGTGTTCAGCACCAGTGGCGTAACTTCAGGGTCAGGGGCCCCGATGCGAAAGCTCCAACGGGGCCCCCAATTATTGCAAATCTTTAATAGTATTAGTCTTTTTCTATAGGCCAAAGGGGCTTTCAGGGCCCCCCTAGGCTGCAGGGCTCAGGTGCGATCACAACCCCTGCACCTATTGTAGTTACGCCCCTGTTCAGCACTCCAAGATACTTATGATTAGGAACTTTTTAAGTTCGTAACAATTTCAGTTTCAACCAGTGGTATCTAATTCTTTCCCAAATGCATGGTTGATTTTGGACCAAGCATCTCAAATACAATTCTTCTCTATCAAAGTGACGAAACTCACCTTTTTCTTTTAGAAATTGCAAGTAAATAATTCATTTCGGACAATTCCAATTTGACAATAAACAGATCAAGCAATCAGCTTTTATCTGTGGGAAAACCGGGGAGTGAACATTCAGTATGCCAGAGAACCACCACATAAGAGATGATGCTTTACATGAGGTTCATTCAAATGAATTGGCCGGGCAGCTCTTCTCTGGTAGACTGCAGCAGCTGTGCTCAGTGATTGGCTGCAGTGGGGATGGATGCTGGAGTTGTGATGACGACACTGCAGTCTGTTCACAAAGACTGGAACAGTGGGGAAAAGTCAGAGCTGGATCAGGGGAGGAAGAATATCATGTTTGCTGTCTTATACATATACTGTACAAGAGTTTAGGTATATCAAAGCTGACTGCAGAAAACCCTTTTGTGCATATTTACATCCCTTATATTTATCAATAGTAGAAACTATGATATGATTTGGTTTATTTCTTATTGTGTGATAGAAAAAACTATAAAATCTGAGAGTCCTCAATCGTTTATGCCTTTAATGACCAACTGAAAAGATAGTAATAAATAGCAGTAATGATCCCAATGGACGGTGTTTTCTTGTCCCGCGCAAACTGCCGATGAAAAAACGAGCCGAAGATTCCACAAAATAAATCAATGGTGCCTTTAATCTTCGATCTCTACGTGTTTCGGAGCATCTCCATGCTCTTTCATCAGGAGCTTCACTGAGTCCCTTAAACAATGAACACTAGATGCCAGTAATTAGCTAGCTGACATCTGCAGAGCTTGAAGCCCCCATTACACAAAGCGAGAAATTTTGTGACGTAAAAGCGACCTCGCCACTGATCTCGCTATGTTTGACACGTAGCAGCTACCGGGCCCCCGCAGTGGGGTGTCGGAATGGCCTGGACAATTTTTTGATTGTTGGTTTCCCGCTGGGCAGCATAGATCGGTGAGTTTGACGTCTTAACAACGACCTCGTTGACGACTCAGAACTCAGCCACGTAGGTCTGAGTCATCAGGCTAGCTGCTGTGTGACAGGGTCCCAACGACCACCGAGGTCGTTATACGGGTCGCCGTATTATTGCTGCGTCTTTGAGTAGATCTGTTTGACATCTCACCAGCGACCAGGTAGCGACATTCCAGCGATCCTTACCAGGTCGCATCGTTGTCGGGATCGCTGGACCGTCACCAAGTGTGATGGCACCCTTAGTTAGAAGGGTATTCTCTTTCAATTAATCACTTCTTCATACTTTTTCTTTGGATTTCCCAGTAACACAATATATTATTGACTTTTTTGATAATGCACGCAGGGATATCCTTCCTTATTCATCTTTTATCAGTGACCCATCATGGTCCAAATGTTTAAGAAAAGCAATTTGGTATAGATACAGTTTAAACTTTTAAGGACCTAAAAAAAGGGGACATCATTTTAAGACTCTATAAAGTTTACTCTTGAAAAGATCACACGTAGAAATGAATCTTTAATTCCGTCTGGGGTGAAAAAAAATGTTTGTATAGATCGGATGCAATTAGGGATGAGCGAGTAGAATCATTGCTATTTGGTACTCGCCGAATAGTAACGATATTCGGCTACTCGGTACTAGCCGAGTCTCTTGTGATTACTTGGGAGTAGCGAGTAGTTCTTTTACTTTCACAGTGTAACTAGGTGGCACGGTGGCTCAAGTGGTTAACACTGTAGCCTTTGCAGCACTGAGGTCCCAAGGTCCTGGGTTCAATTCCCAAAAAGGTGACTAAGGACAACATCTGCAACGAGTTTGTATGTTCTCCCCGTGTTTGTGTGGGTTTCCTCCAGGCACTCTGGTTTCCTCCCATATTGTAAAGACATACTGATAGGATGTTTAGATTGTGAGCTCCAAGAGAGACAGCATTACTCATGTATGTAAAGTGCTATGGAATTAATAGTGCTATATGAATGAATAAATATTATTATTATTAACTATATATACACTGCGAAAGTACACTAAAAGTGAAGAAAAGTTGTTAAGAAATAATAAAAACCATCATACTCACCTTCCGACGCCTGCATCGGGACCTGAAAACCTCACCTCTGATGTGCGGCAAGGACCTACCAGTTTGATTGCCAGTCAGATGGCTGGGAGCGATCTGGCCAATCAGAGCCGGACATAACATACCATGTGATTGCTACCAGCCACCTGATTGGCCAGATTGCCATGTCTTGAACATGCATCAATGACCTGGCAATCTGGCCAATCAGGTGGCTGGTAGCGATCACGTGGTTTGTGACGTCCGGCCATCTGATTGGCTTTCAGACTGGCAGGTCCTTGCCACACATCGGAGGTGAGGTTTTCAGGTCCCGGTGCAGGCATCGGAAGGTGAGTATGGCTTTTTTTTATTTTTTAACAACTTTTCTTCACTTTTTGTGTACTTTCGCAGTGTACATATAGATGCACTTCGAAAATACTCGCATTTTAATCGGACTCGCTATACTCGCAATGAGTACAGAGTCCCGGAACCTACTCCTTGCGAGTATAGCGAGTCCGATTACTTTAATACTCGCTTATCACTAGAAGCAATTTATTACCTGTAGAAAAAAGTACCCTTCTATCAGAAAGATTATTGTTATAAAACAGACCATGCAGTTATATTGCATAACCACCATGCAACTGGAATAAAACATTGACATACCTGATTAAATCCAGTGGCTGATACTTATACCACATTCCCCAGCGAGCCCACCGTTCATACAACAGGTGTCTGTGATTCTGAGCCCCATGAGTTTTGATTGGGTGTCTGCTCTTGTAACTCCCCTAAAAACACAACATTTTTACATATCCTGTGTTGAGTAGTATTGCATGTCATTATTCACTAATTTGGTAATATGCACAAATGACTTAATCATATTCTCTTAAAGCGAACCTGTCACCCCCTCCAGACATCTAAAAATACCATAGCCACCTTCTGTAGCACTAAGGCTGCATTCTGACAAGGTGTCTATAGCATTTATGCTCCCTTGATTCATCGAAATAAAGACTTATATAAAATCTGTTTCAAACCAGATCCAAGACCGGGAGGCGGGTTTTCAAGTGTCTGTCTCCTTCCTCTGTGGTGTCAGTCATCCCTCTCTGCTCTCTGTGCACCGCCTCCAGGGCCACCTCCCTGCATTACAGAGCTTTGTCAGCTCTGCTACAACATAGAGCTGCTGTTATAGGAGACCCCACAGTAGTAAATCTAGCAGGAGGACCCTGAGCAGAGAAAGCACTGCCTGCTACATAGCAGCCTTGAGCTGTCAGCAGTGCAGCAGAGTTGAGTTTGTGCTTTAGATCATAGGCTGAGGAGCAATGCTGCTGTTTACAAGAAACTGAAAGTGAAAACTGCTCAGCTCAAGGGCTACGTAGCAGGCAGTGCTTTCTCTGTTCAGGGTCCTCCTGCTAGATTTACTACTGTGAGGTCTCCTATAACAGCAGCTCTATGTTGTAGCAGAGCTGACAAAGCTCTGTAATGCAGGGAGGTGGCCCTGGAGGAGGTGCACAGAGAGCAGAGAGGGATGACTGACACCACATAGGAGGGAGACAGACACTTGAAAACCCGCCTCCCGGTCTTGGATCAGGTTTGAAACAGATCTTACAAAAGTCTTTATTTCAGTGA